>KQ435727.1:581903-612735 GCA_001276565.1 Melipona quadrifasciata | reverse complement strand
TCTAAGAGTCCTCATGAGTTTTCAATGAGATTAGCGGCCCATCTGTGCGGAGACCGACCCCATCGTCATCATCGAGCACGGACAAAGCTAGTCAACCTGCTCACTGCCCGTACGTTCTCCATGGGGGTCTCTTCTGCTTCATGGTGTATGCACCGTGCATGCACTTGCCGCACAAACTCATCCACGGCCCTCGTCTCCGGTTGCGCGATGGTTAGAGAAAATACCATGTT
This sequence comes from Melipona quadrifasciata, assembly GCA_001276565.1. Classification (NCBI taxonomy): domain Eukaryota; kingdom Metazoa; phylum Arthropoda; class Insecta; order Hymenoptera; family Apidae; genus Melipona; species Melipona quadrifasciata. Next base: position 612,505 of record KQ435727.1, on the reverse strand, counting down.
TTTAGCCGCCCTCATCATATGGTCGCATTTAAAGTCGCCGACGACCGCAATGCTTGTGGGAATCGGTGAAAACGATGGACCACCCGAATTATCTTTATTCTCAGTTTCTCCTGTACTCGTACTTTCACGTACTTTTCTTCATCTTTTTCTTTCTAAGAAGTTTGGAGATGATACTTTCCTCCCTCTAAATATGCACGTGGTTCGAGGTATTTTTTACCGTATAAAGCGTAATATAATAAAATAATTTTCACGGTAATTTAACACCTTCTCGCGTGGAGCTGATAAAATGATGATAGATTTTTTTAAGAAGAGTCGTAAAAATCTCGAAAAACATTCTGGCAAGCCGCAGAATCCGACCGATTAAAGAGCGAAACGGTATCGATCGATCTTGTCATGGAGTGCGATACCTACTTTGGCTCCGGGGGCTACGTATTTGGGTCCATGGTGGCCCATATGGAGCCTGCCGAGCGCATATGTTACGACAACGCCGCTAACGACCTGCCTTCGGCCTCCGTAATGCTAAACTGCGGTTCCATTCTCACCCTATGAAACTAAATAACCATTCGATTGTCATTGGTAAATAGGTAATCAGGACCGTATCATCTCGGATCTACGAGTCGTAGCTAAGTAACTACCTGTCTCTTCGTTCTCCTCTCGTTCAAACAAAAAAAAAAGACACTAAGATCTAAATATTTTATAACTGCAAGAGAACTCCGCAATTTTTTTATCGTTATCACATTCTCTCGCGAAAGACGAACTAGCCACGAAAGTGTCGCACTATTTCTCCACAAGCGTGCAAAAGTGTGCGCGTTCGCGATTTTTCGATCAAGAATCAGCAAAAAGTGACGACGAGGGTGCGTTAAACGCTTTGGCCAAACGAAATCCCGCGGCAGTTCCGCCCTCCTTACTCTTTTTTTTTTTTTTTTTTTTTTTTTGTCAACCTGCAAGACTAAACGAGTTACGTATTACGACGGGTGGTTGCCGAGGGGTGAGCCGGTACTCAATACCAGGTTGTATGTTCTGGCCGTGCCATCTGGCGCGCTATTATACGAGTATTTTAATTTAATTAACTCGCCGCATCGATCGATATTATCGGCGCTTTCCTGGGATTAAGCTTGTACGTGGACCACCGGCGAATTCGAATCTGCCGTTTAATTAGGATTTCGCCCAGCAACGCGAGCAACAGATTTTATGGAAACGAAGCGCCGCGCCGCGCCGCGCCACCTCGCGTTCGCGGACGCAGATCGATCGCGTCACTTGTTTTTTCGCGTTCATCCGCTTTCGTCTAAAAATCGCCGTCTGATTTTCTGTCTGGGAAATCGTGGAAAAAAAGGAGAGACGATCGGACGAAGGCTCGAAATCTACGACTCTTTCACGAGAAAAGGGAAGAAAAGAGGCTACGTTGCCTTTCGATTCCAACAGGATGAACCAAGACGATGTTAATTTGCATTTATAAAGGTCCGGTTAACGACATATTTTCCCGAATCTTGGCCAAGGCAAGGACAGAGGTTTGGATGTGTTCCACTGGTAACGACGTCAAGGCGCTATCTGGCGCTCGAACATAAGCGAGAGAGCATGGTTGCCTGGCTCCGACACGAGACACTCTCAGGGTATTCTCGTATTTACAACATATTTGCGGCAGCGCGAACACGGCTCTTTGTCGTAGCCGAGTGATTTTCGGGCCGGCAATGGTCCCGCTGAAGAGAGCTAGTGCGCCATTGTCACTTTCGGGGTGAGGAGGAAGGGAAAAGGGGGCCGAGGTGGTTTCATTGTGATCGACTGTACCCTCATCCATGCTGCACAGAGCACTTCCCCTGCTCGTGCATCTGTCCTCAATCAACGGCCCACGAAAATGCGATATACGCGACCGCTTCGCGGCAAAATTATTGGCCGCCGGCACCTCTCAGACGTCCAGGTTGCTCTCGCGAAGAGATTTCGACCGAAATCCGAAAGCCAAAGAACGAAGCGGTAACGTGTATTCAGTAACTCGCAAGAGACGCAGCAAAAAGCAGATAAGCAGAACGGTGCAAGAAACCAGAATTTTTGCCTGGAAGAAGTGGTTGGCGGTGTTGAAGTTCCAAGCGTAGATATTATTATCTTGTCGCGCGATTTCTTTCCCTCGCTTGGGAAAAGAAGATGGAGTCCGGTGGATTCAAAAGTGACGAGAATCACGGGTGATGGAGCTGCTGGTTCCCGGGGACAAAAGCAACCCGGTCGGTCGACGATGGAAGAGCGAAAGACGGGGTGAAGGGTGCTCGACGAAGAATGGCACGCACTTAACTCGGGGCTGCTTAAACAGTTGTTTGATCGGCATTATGCATTAGCATGTGGCTGGTGCCAGTACTTATTAGCGGTATGGTGTCGGAAGAAGCGCGGATACCACGATGCAACGAACAACTTGCAAAAGAACCTGTCCCTGAATTTCCACGAGAATCCACAAAGTTCCATGCCTGTCGCAGAGCGGTAGCGATCTCTGCTGCTATTAAACGTAGCTCGTAGCTACGAAAAAAAGGACGAAGGAGCAAGGGAAGAAACGCAAAAGGAGAAATGTGTCTGGCATCCGGCCACGGGAGTTACTCTCGCCGGGCCAACGCGAGGAAGAACCTTCCCAGATTCCGAAAGCTCGTCGTACCTCGTGAAAAAATGGAGGGAATATCTCCTAAGAAACCGAGAACGACGATCCATTCACGCGCGTTCCCTTTTGTCGGGTTAAGAGGGCCGCGTGTCCGCGTCGGAACGGCCGCGCGAGAAAGAGAGAGGGAAACCTAGGTACATTATTCCGGATATTAAATCGCTTTTAAATCGGCTTAGCGTTAACTAGTGGCACTTTAAGCTGCCCGGTGAAATGATTATCAGGGCTTCCCACTCCGTCGACCCGGCTAGCTGTTATCGCCCGTTGATTAATTGTTATGCAATATGACGTCACACACGCCCGCCTACCCGGATTAGAATCCCGCGGTGGAGCGTCACGGCGACTGCCACGATCTCTCCCTCTTCCCACCACATCCTGGCTTTCTCTCTCTCTCTCTCTCTCTCTCTCTCTCTCTCTCTCTCTCTCCTTCTCTCACATACACATATATACTCTCTCAGTCTCTCTGTCTCTCTCAGTCTAAATCCTTTGACCGTCTTCGTCCTTCTTCAGTTAGGTCGACTCTCTCGTGCAAGCGAGCAACGCTTGCATAGAAGCGGAGGGAGCGACGCGAAGTTTCCGGCTAATCCTACGAATTTGAGCCAACCGAACATAGGACACTGATGAATATTGATACAGAAACGACGGACCAGGCTGGCACCTACGCCCGATACTCTTCTTCCGCCTCCTCCGGGCTGAGAAACGCAAGGTGTCGCGCGACAGGGAGGTGCATCCTCTGCGCATTGTCGAACGGTACGCGTTGCTACAGATGCGTCTTGTCCTCTGAAGGCACGTCGCGTCGATGGAATATCGAAAACTGTCTCTGTTCTCCTCTAAAGAATTCCTTTCCCGAGAAACGCCAGAATTACTTGTATCACTCGGTTCCTTTCGCAGAATAAAACAAGGAGTACGATCGCGACTCGCTCCGCCTGAAATCTCGAGCCTCGAGTAAAGACTAGTAACCTCGCCCATTATTCCCCTAAATAAAAGAAACCATAAATCGCGAGTGTACGAGGCCGTGGAAGAGCCCAACGGTGAGGCTCTATTATATCTTTCGCCATGAACGGTGCCCTTCTTCGTCGGCCATTATGCCGCGGAGATAGTAAGGAAGGAGCCACCCCTTTATCTCGGCAGACTCCGCGGTGAGAGTAATGCCCGGAAATCAAGGGTTAATTCCTCCGCGTCGTAAAGCATTTTATCTGGCCCGGTTCTCCTAGCTAGGGATGTATTTAAATATGGCGATACACAACGTCGAACAGAGCAGAAAGTCGCTGCTCGATCTTCTCGAAGGTTCGCGAATCGAATTTGGAAATGAGGGAAAAGAAGGGAAAACGAGGAGGGAAAATATGGAATAAATTCGGACGCAGTTGCACGTGAGAAAAGAGCACACTTGGAATGCTTGGGTGGGGAATTATTATGCTCGCTGAGTGCCCGATGCAAGTGGCTAAAACACACCGCACTGGGAGACCGTGGACCTCCAACACCTGATCCCTATTAAAGATCGTATCTAGAAAATTGGATTCGGTGTCAGGGTGACCGCTGAAACGTATAAGCAGCTCGTAAAATACTTTTTAGCGCACCACCGCCTTCGGATCCGGGGGATTAAGCTTTGCAGATAGATAAGAATCCCGAATCTGGATCGACGGCTGCTACGTCGAGCGTTTGCACCCCCTTCGACGGAATATCAACGATTAGCCGTGATCCCTGTGACTCCGTTCACGTGGATATTCAATCAAACGCGATGTTTGAGAGATCTCGGTGGTGAGAGACAACAACACGTACGATCGAACAGAAGTCCGTCTTTTAGTTTCGTTGCGGGGAGAGAAATTTTTTTTGAAAGGAGAAGACCCTTTGTAACGAGCAACGAGCGAAATATCGCCTCGAATCTCATTCTTCCCGCGGCAGTAGAAGTCAATTCGGGTCAGAGAATCGCCTTATTGAGGAACGGGCCGCAGGGACCTTCAACGTCTCAGATGGAACGCAAAATCGAGTTACGCCGACGCCATCGTCGTTGCAATAAGTGACGGAGAAAAGGTGCCGAGGCGATATATAGAACGAGTGGACATTACGGACCCTGTCCAAACCGGTGTTCTTTATCGACACTTTGTATCGTCAATTCGAGTCGCTTGAAATCTTACTCTTACATACTTGTTTCAGTAATTTAATTTTTGTTTCAACGATCCATCCCCCTATACTTTACGCTTTAATTTTCCACGTCAGAAAGTTAGGTGACAGATATTTCCGACGATACGAAAGTGTGAAATTTATGTACCTACTCGCCGCAGAATTCGACGACGTATGAGGATGACAAGTGAAATTGAGAACCCGGACGAGCACGTTGCCAGATAAAATGCTGTCGGGACAGCAGGGTCTCTCGATGACGTAAAAAAGTGCCCTGGGGGTGGCGGCCGGGAAAAGGGGGAGGCCACGGAATAAGGCGCGGAGACGTTTATTCGCTCGGACGGGAGCCGAGTGACCGAGTCAAGTCGAACTTACAGCTTGGTCGCACTCGGTTTGATCTAATAAAAAGGCAAGACTTCTCTATCCTTCTGCAATTTCCCCGACCGAGTATGTGTGTGTGTGTGTGTGTGTGTGTGCGCGCGCTTCGTGTCATCGTATAGCAACCCCGTTACTCTACTCTCGACCATCTCGTCTCATCCTTCGACGAAATTTCCAGCAACTATTCTCCCGTCCAGGTTGCTAACTTTTCCTTCGTTCAACGAAGGACGAAAACGAAACGAAAATGTTTCGAACAACGTACGCAGTCGTCGAAGAGAGCGTGCACGCAACAAGCACACGAATCGCTTCCATCCATGACATCGTTAAAGACCGCAGCCGGGAAAAGGAACGTCGTCACAGCCGTCGATTTTTTCCTGCTGCTCGTCAGGGTGCTGTCCGATATAATCCGCAGTTGATCAGATTAAACGGTGCGCAGAGGGCGAGACCGCGAGGGTGTGGCGGCTTCGGTAGAAACCAGCAGAGCAGCGTCGTCAACAACGGGAACCATTACCGTCGGAATCGCGACGCGAGCACCGTGTCGCCGGATGAAAGAGGCTCAAACTCATCGTGCCGTAAAATAACATTGTCCCGGTGCAGAGAGACAGAGCGAAAGAGAAAGAGAGAGGGAGAACCGAGGGGGGGGCGGGGGGGAGAAGGGGATGGCGGCCGGGCGAACGGGCACGAAAAAGGTCGGACGAGGCGAAAACTCGAGAGGTATTTCTTTATTTTCTCCGGTGAACTCCGACGTACTTACGTTAAGTACCGCGGGAGTACGGTGTTCCACGAGATGCCGAGCCGGTAGCGCCAGCGACGAAACACCGAAAAGACCGCCATTGGCGCGACTGATCGGGGACGGAACTTTCTCATCCCCTTCTTGTCCCTCCCTCGTTACCCGCGAAGCTCTTGCTCGCTGGAACTTTTCCGTGGAAGGAGAGAAAGTATTTTCACGTCGTGAGAAAGAAAATGTTTACAAAATTGTCTCGCGTTCAAAATTTCAACGAAGAAGCAGAGAGAGAAAAAACTCGATTGATGGAATACATGGACTGGATTAAGAGGGACGAGGTTCTCCCGTGGTTGCTACGCACGATGAAAACGCTGGTTCAAGAAAATCTCGTAGTCTACGCTACTGGTGGCGAAGGGGGTGGCCAGAGCGTAGTGGAGCGAAACGCGATGGGCGGCGGTCGGGGTGAAACAGGGTGTCGGGGGTGGAGATTACGGCAGGACAAGCAATATTAAGCGGCCAGGAACAAAAAGACGATCCAGCACGCCGGATTACCCGCGATGCACCGCGTTGTCCCGTGAAATTGATACGCGAGTTGCTTTTTAACGGGGAACACCGGCCCGGGGGCGGACCGGATCTCTAAGCGTGCTACCCGTGGAAATATTCGACGCGATTTAGATAACGCGCAGCCGCTACAAAAGGAACGATTTGCGCCTGGGGTTGGCCACCGTCGCGAGAAGGGGAGGCAAACGAGGAAAGACTGAAAATAATTAGATCGTCGATCACCCGGAGAGACGATGTTCTTTCGTCGGAACGTGTTTTTCACGCGCCTGTTCTCGCAAATTCCAACCCGCGAGCGTTCGGTAGATGGATATCTCGCGACAACCACGAGGAGCGAACGGACGAGGAACTCTGCTGTATCGTTGAATCGTAAATATGCTGCTCGATCGAGAGGCAGTATCGCAATTTTTAGCCTTACGACAGCTATCGTTTCGCTGCAGGTAATTAAACATATAAACCGTGCCGCGCTCTCGCGACGAGAAAAAGAATCGGCAATAAAACGCGGCAATGTTTCTCGCGGGTGTATCTATCGCGCGAGCGTTTCCTAGTCGACGCACGTACCGCGGTTTATCTAAATATTGCCATAGGAGAGGAACAAAAAAAGAGTAAATTTCGTGGCGAGCGTGCTATCGGCCGCGTGGGAAACATTACTCTCGACCAAGCACGATCCCTATCGCCGTGAACCGATTGCACGAGCGAAATTTTTACTTTTTCCGCTGCGTATCTGCGAAGTTGTTTCGCTTATGCTAAACAAAATCGATCAATCAACCAGACAGGCAATATTCTAAACGATTGTTCAAAAATTTCATCGACGATCGATGTGTAACAGGAGTGTTACGAACCGAACGAAACACTGCGTTAGAATCGGAGCGAACGGCAGGAAGAACGCTCGTACAAGAGTCACAGAGTGGCCCTATGGGAATATTATTTCTAACCATAATGAGGCGCACCCTCTTCGGAGCACCCTCGTGAAACGTAACGACTAATTTCGCGATTACAGATTTCGCAGCCGCAAAGACTGCGGAAAATCTGAAAAAAAAAAAACCATGCTTCCGCGAGTGTCTTTGAGAAACCTAACCCACCTGCCCGAACGAGAAAATTCGACAAAATTCCTGCCGCTTGAATTGCACAGGTGCGTCAAGGCGAAAACGTAGGGACGAAAAGCTGCGTTCGGCAGCACGTGCGGGAAGAAACGAACGTTATTTTGATCGGGAGACGCATATATTTTCATATTCGAGCGAGCAGCGCGGGAATATTGTAATTTGCATCAGAGACGGTGGAAAGAACTAAGTCCTGGATGGGGGTAGACGGCGAGGAAGAGGCGACCAAAGCATTCGGAATCGGTGGAGTATGCAAATGAGACGTCTCGATGCGTTCCAAATCTTTAGATCTGGTCGAGCGAGTCGGAAGTGACGAAGCGGCCCTCTTCGATTGTCCGTATCGCGATCAGCAAGAGCCAGAAGATCATCCACAATTTCGGAAATACACGCGTACAGTCTGGACGTCGCGTCGCGGCTCTCACGCCGATGCAAATGCGCGCGTGTGTTCGTCGCGAAGCTGTTGTTCGTCACTTTTGCACAACTGTGTCTCCAACCACGTTTGGCGTTACTTTCTTTCTGCAAATCTGCAGCCAAGCTGAAATTTGAAAAAGGAAGAAAGATATAACTTCCGTGGAACGATCGGTTTCTTCTGAAACGTAGGAAAATGCGAAAACGATAAATCGAACGTGAAAAAAACGAAAAGTCCGACAGGGAAACCACGCAGAACCCATTATCGACTATCCTCGAGGCTCGTTTCCTCGCATGATCGTGGTTATCAGTCGTGGTTCACGGGAAAAGAGGTCGGATCGTAGGATTTATGCTCGCGTTTGATGTCGTAACGATTCGAATACGCGTTACACGTTGTGCGAGGCGTCACGGTGGGCCGCGCATCGCGCATCGTACCGGAGAAAAATCGGCAAACCCAATAAAGGGTGAATAATGCCGCAGCGGTGTCGATGCGCGAGCTCCTCGGTTTCTTGGAGCGAAAACAGTGCTAGAGATGGAAGGATGGACGGGAAAAGATAAACAACAGCCGGAACAACAGGAAAGTAATTTACAGTGTTAAAAAGGTAATAGAGTTGAAGTCGTTGAAATTCAGAGAAACGAAAGTAGAAAATTTGACTGATCTCTCAGTGTTTCGAATTGAGCGTTTCTCACTGGCAAAACAGCCATAATTCTGTGATTAGTCGACGACTTCGTATACACACGCGCGCGCGCACACACACGTACGCGTGTAAAGAACGAGAGGAAGAAAGCGGCAGAGCGGAAAACGACGAGACACACGGACAAGAGAAAGCGTCGGAAGAACGGGGAAGAACGAAAAGCGAGCGTGAGTCGACAGGGCATACCCCTCGCGGAGGGTCGCCCGGAAAACGCGAAATTTGTAATCGAGAGAAACACAGGCCGTGAATATATGGCCGCCTTCCGCACCGGCGACGGGTTTTACTAATAACCGATACCCCAAGCGAACCGTGGAATATTATAATTGATTTATTGCGGGAACGATGCGTAGTCGGATTTATCAGCGCCTCGGCTGAATTTCTGCTCTTCGCTGGGATTCGTGCCGCGGACGCGATCGAACGGAACGACGGCCAACGATAGACCGCATCCGGTTCGCTCACGCTGTTGGCCGCATTCATTTCGCGCGTCGTTTCGATACGTCAACGAGCGTGCACGCTACTCGCGCCGTTCGAAATCCACTCGCGCGCGCGCAATCCGCCAGATATGCCGGAGTTAACACGCGACAAATCTCGCGAATCGCGTGAGAATTTGATCGGTGCTTAGGCCCGCCGCGCGAACGCGACAAAGTTCGGGAACATTTATTCCCGATAATCGATAGCCGAAGCCAACCATGAAATATTATAATTGATTTATAGCGGCAACAACCGTCGGATTTATCAGCCGCTCCGTTCTGCTCGGTTCCACTCCGCTCTGTGCCGTGGACGCGATCGAACGGAACGACGGCCGACGATAGACCGTGTCCGGTGAATGAGTGGCCGGTGCATTCGTTCGACGCCCGCGTGTTTGCTTATGCAATTAACCATTGTGAACGGTGACCGCCGGCGAACGCGCGGAAAATTCGATTGGATCGCCTGGCTCGATTTTTAGAATCAACTCTCTCCAGATCACGAGAGAGCCGGCCATGAGATGAGTTTCTCAACGTGTTATATATTACCAGCTTCTCCTCGGTTCTTCTTCGAAGATTCGTTGCGTTACTTGAAAGCTGAACGGTTCGACCCCTTCTTCCCCCTCTTCGGCGAAAGAAATCGACGATTTCGACCACTTAGGCCGAGCACCGGGTAAAGAAGGGCAGAAAACGCGACTCGATCCGCGACAACGAAGGGGAATTATTCTTTCGACCGTACGATCGCCATCCAACAGCAGTGTGCTCGTTTCAGGCAAGGGTTGATGATAAATTCAAATTTAGGGGTGCGCGCAATCTGTGATTCAGCACCATTAAGCATAGGATCCAACGAAGGACGGGTCGTATCCTAACTCTCTCCTAACTTGGCACGTCCGTGAGTGGTCGCTTCTTTAAACGTGCTAAGAGGTAAAAGAGCACTGCCACGTCAATTCCTTATCGGTCCATGATTTTACGAGAGGAGCTAGACGTATTATATATTCCGATCGAGCACACAAGTACTCTGTTTTCAACCTTTCCCGACACGCTGAACCATAATTTCATGGATTCTGCTCTTCGTTCTGTGCCACGTTGTCTCTCGAATCGATTAAAAGAGGATATTGCAAAGTTTTTGATACTCGGCCGTGTAACAAAGCAGAGTTGTGGCTTTGCAATTATACATTGGCGCAGCCAAGACGTATGCGTCAAAATCCCTCGCATCGCGAATCGAGAGTTACAAGACAGAAGCATCACAGCCATAAAGCAGGCGAAATAAAATCTACTCGAGTACCTTAGAAACAGAATGGCGAGCGAACACGCTTTATGGGTAATCGAACCAAGTTTCTAACTGTCTAGATGCTCCTCCTTTCCGGGACATAAAATCCCACGAAATATCTACGTGCAACTACCAGAGGAATAATTTGCGTATAATTATTGCTGTTCATTCTTCTCTACATTGTTCCCTTTTTTCTTCTTCTTCTTCTTTTTTTTCGAGGAAATTCGAGGGTCTCGCCGTTGGAACCGATTCCTTTGTCTCCTTTTATTTGCGTGTTTCGAGCCGATTCTCTCGTGCAACACTCTCGAGCTTGTTTGTTAACAACGAGACGGACGATCGATCGCGAGCGATAATGAATGTGGAATCAGGACGAGAAAAAGAAGGTTTTCAGGAGGCCTTGATTTATATCGGCTCGATATTTTCCGCAGCTCTCAGTGTTTCTTAATTCGAGGTTTCGTGCCCGCCGCGGAGGTAATTCGATTTCCTAGTGAATCGGTCGGAAATAAATCAGAGTACAGTCCCCGGCAAAACTCAATCCGGGGTATTGTCATAATTTCCCCGCGATACGCGGATATATCGAACGTCTCCCCTGGTCGTTGATGGTAGATGGAAAACGTACCTTAATCTCGAACCGCTCGAATTCGTTTCAGTTTCGACATTTCGTGTTTGCATCTTAATTCAAAGCCAAACTTCTTGAGAGAGCAACTCATCCTCCTACGTATACGTGTATAGATCGTAGTATTTTTGCGGATCGCAGCGTTCGAGGATGTTGAGCGGAAGGGACGGCCGAAACCTTCGGCACGACAGCTCGAAATACGGCTTGTAAGTTTTTATACCACTGCCTGGCCGGCCATATTCCCCGAAAAGGAGCAGAATCGAGCTGGAGGGATATCGATACCAGGAGGATACCCCCGTGGCGAAGCTGCTTCGAGCTGTGGCCTGCTGATAACAAAAAGGTCGAATCAAGCGTTTCGTTTAAATGGAACGGGCCAGTTCCTCCCTGCCGAAAGAATTCTATCGCAATACTTGGAGAGAACTTGGAAGGTTGCTCTAATCTTCGTAATCGTTTCATCGTGGACGCCGATATCCCGATATCCCGAGGAGTATTTCACTTTTAAATGTGTGTCTCGGTTCGGCTGGACGTTCGCTTAATTCGAATTCCCAGTGTCTCCAGATTCCATGACCGGTTAACGATCCGTCAGAAGAAAGAACGCTTGGCAACGTACGCTCCTCTTTTGCCGGTCGTTAGTATTCCGGTGCGAGGTGATCGTCGGGAAGCGATTTGACCAAGTTTAACGGATCCACGCGGGTCAGCCTCGTCCAGAGGACCCCTCGTGCGAGAGAACTGTTGCCGGTGTCCGTGCTTTAGCCCCGAGGTGCTCCTTCGCAAATCCGTCTGGCCGTCGCGACAGCCACGAACGGAATACCAATTCCCAATTTGTCCAGGCATATCGACTGGGTACTCAAGGGCGTGACACAAATGCCAGATGCAATCAACGGCGTTTCGAACACGACGCCACTGAGAGTGCAGTCTTTCTCTTAATCGGCGCCATCGACAGCCGCTGAGCCACCGTTAAGAGAATCCGGATCTTCTTCCGGTACGGAAAACTTAACGAAGATGCGATTTCCTTTCTAGAAACAGAGAGAAGAGAGAGACTGGAGATAGTTCGGATTCGCGTTGAATTATTATCGATCCTCTTCGGGATTCGAAACGGCGATGCATATTTTATCGAAATTAAGATCAAGGCGGAGGAACATGAAGGGAGAACAGAAGGTCAGTGACCCGAAATCGGCACGAGCTAGTGCCAAAATCCAGTCGGTTTTCTTCAACGCTTCTGCCGTCGCTTCAATATTGTCGCTATCTCTTGTATACAGTTGCCGCCATATTCCACGGGAAGCCGCCATATTACCAGAAACTTCCACCCCCTTTTATGTGGCTTGCCGCGGACCGTCTCCGCGAAAACTACCCCCATAAAAGTTGACGACTTAAATCGCGGGGCGTATGGCCCCGGCTGAGACAGCCGCGCCACGGAAACGTCGAACACTCTTACGATCCGGCGAAAGCGCCTCGAAATACTTCGTCGTGCGCCGTACACGTTTCCGGATCGTTCTCTCGCGGTGAAACGGAACAGGGAATTTCGCTCCGCGGGAGCCTCTTGTTTTTTTTTTCTTTTTAAAGCTCCAATCGATACGCTCCAAGTGTGATAAAGCTCGAGTAGTCCCTTTGTTATTCAAACTCGGAGAATCGAGGAGAAGATTCCTCCAGGAATCCACTTCGCCAGTGGAAATTATTACGAAAGCCATTCGATTATGCTTCCTGAGAAGTTTATCATTGCCGCTCGTAAATTCCCCCGGCGCGCAAAAGCAATCTGCGTGTTCGTTCCGAGTAGCGGCGGCGGCGTTCGTTGCCGAATAGGCTGATAATCCCGGAGATACCGACCGATAAAAAGGAGAGGAAAAGAAGAGGAAAGGAGATGTTCGAGTGGCCGCGTAATGAAGAAGACCAAGATAAATATGGAAAGGAGGGCTTAAGGCAAATGACGACCGGCTACACGATCCAGCCTCAATATGCTTGAAAGTGTCCCGCTGACGTGGCGTTTCGGAATTGAATGACCGGGGGATTAGTCCAATGTCATCGCGTTGACTGTACGCAGCACCGGGTAAATTAAAAGCAAGATTGAAAAACTCGTCTCGGGAAAGAGGAGGAAGGAACGTTTCTTCGGCCACAATCTTTAACGCTAGAATTACCAGAGCGATGAAAATGCCGTAAATTCGTAATTTTTCATAAAAATTTTGTACATTTACAAAACGATGTGTTTTTAAAACTTTGTACAAATCTTCATGACATATAGAAATAAGCCTGTGTTGCAAAGTTTTTCCCATTCCTTAGACATTCATTTTTGAAAGTTTTGCGCAAAGTTTTAAGAAATATGGAACGATCGGATACCGAGTGGGCTTAAACAAACGGAACCACTCCGGCTATTCCGCTTTGCGGCTAATATGACCGATGTATGTATGAGGGCAAGCCGCGTATAGCGCAGGGGTGCATAAATATGTGCGTATGCGTCACCGTGCGCATAAGTGCCGATGAGGGGATTTGTAAATGATCCTAACGTCTCGTGTCAATCACTTACGCCATCTCAAGTCTCGCGCAACCTCGCGCAAACGATCGAAAAATCGCCGTGTCTCGAGTCGTTTGAACACTCTCGACGAGGCAAGATTCTCTCTTCAGCTGGGAGTCGCGGAAGTTGCCAGTGAAGTACAACCGAAATGTGTCGTTGCGATTTCCGCCGGTGGTCGTGGAGAAAGTCAGCTTAGAATCCTTTGGCCGTGAAGCAGGTCGCGACATCCGGTCGGGATCCAGCAAAAAAATATATTCCGCCGACTGATATACCGTGGTGGAGAGGCGAGGTACTCCTAAGACGTCGGAAACCGTGCAAAAAGAATCTCTGGTGGCGGCGGCGCGAAGGGGCGAAATTACGTCAAAAAGTCCGGAGAATTTATCGGAGCACTTTTTAAACTCCGCCTTCGCGCGATTAGCATATTATTTCTATGGAAGCCCGACCGGAGGAACAGAAAGAGAGAGAGAGAGAGAGAGCAAGGTTCCTCCGTCGGGGGGGTAACGCGGCCAGGAGCATATCAAATATGTTGATAAATGATCCCTTTGAGCGATGAATAGGCGGTGTCGAGCGCTACGTATCCTTTTTCGTTCGTGCAACGAGCATTTGAATGTCAGAAGGAATGCTTTCAGAAGTTGCTCGCATCCCCCCCGTTTCCCCGGTTCTTGGCCATTGGGAAAAATCACAAGCGTCTGCGTTCACCGCAGTCGGAATATTCCGCCGGAATCGAAAATACCTTGAGAAACTCGTCGAACGACGGATTCGTTAGAGTCGATCGAATATCAAATTCAACGGCTTCTCCTCTGGGTATTACATCGTTCGCCAGACGCAGGAAGAGAACGCTTCGTCGAACGTTCGAATTTTCCAGCAAGCGAATGAACTTTATACGATCGTCGAAAGGTTGCGAGCGCGGGCAAGTGGTAAATGCTGGCGCGCGGAGTATAAAGCGAGTATAAAGATTAACATAATTAAAGTTCGGAATGTTTTATCGGGAAAATACCAGAGAGGCTGAGCGACAACTTGCAAATTTCTAAAGAGAGACGAGATCGACCCTCGACTTTGATCTGGAAAATCAGTACAGTTCGCGTGATGGCGGTCACCGGTATAAAACAGCCGCATTTCCGTTTCGTCAATCAGTTCTGTCCGACCGTCCTTTTGCCAATCTCCATATCATTTCGTCGTCGACGAGGAAAAGAAAGCAGCAAAGGAACACCTTCTGCGATTTTCTCGCTGCCTCGCTGAATAATTACAGGGACAACGAGAGCTGAAAATTTTCACGCGCGATGTGAAAAAAAGCCGACGGTTCGAAAATTGGAAAAATACGGTAGCGACGGGAAATCGCGAAAACCCGATGATATTTCACAGCATCCGCGTTACGCGGCGCCATAGAGAAAATTGAAATATTTCGCTGACCGGCGATGTTTAACAAATTTTATCGTTCGATTGTATTTTACAGACCGCGAACAATAACGTTCTGACAATTAGCATCATAAAAGGAAGAGCACACGTCGGAAAGCATAACGAGAACAGAATAAATTTTCGCCAACGCGAAATTAATTGTTGAACACCACCTATTCGGCGAGTGTATTGGTAATGACAGCGGACAACGCAAAATTGTCCTCCAATAATGAATCTCTGCATTATTAACGAGGGGTACGAATCGTCGATTTTATCGTCCGAGACCTCTGAAACGCAGGAGCGAAGTATATGAATTCACAGAACCGTTCTGAAGGGATAAGTTATCGACGATCGCGACCACCAATAGATCACGAAGAATTGTGCGATGGTATGGAATTGCAATATTATGATAATAATTCCGGCATAATTTCATCGTTCACGATTCAGGTGCACAACTATTACGTAAGATTTAAAATCGACCATTAAACCGATCATTGTATTGCTTACCAATTTAAAGAAAAAAATTCCTGCATTGGTCTTTTAAAATTATCTAAAATTCAACTAGTTCTTTGAGAAATACTTTGAACAAATATTTTGAGAAATTCAGAGTAAAAAGAATTGAACACAATAGAACTGAATCGTCACAAACGAGGTCTGTGATTGAGTTTTTTTTTTTGTAAGTTATCTGTGTATGGTAATTACCACCCACTCTTAACAAGTGGAATAATAAATAATTATTAATAAAACAAGGTCACAGACGAAACATCATTTGACAAAACATTAATGATCGTGGCGTCTATGCATTCCATACTATCTTTACAACCAAGGAATAGCCTGCACAAAAAGAAACCAAAAGTTAGAATAAATATATGAATAAAATGTTATTTAGGAAGCATAGACAAGGTACCGATAACCGTGGGAGTAAAATCGACGATTGAACAAAAATTGGTGCAAAAAGTTTCAAGGCATTACACGATTTTGTTGTCGTAATGCTCGATTAATTGTTAGACACACGCCTATTATTAATTAAGTGATACTAATGAAATATAAATGGAAGTAAAAGAGTCTCGAAGAAGGAATGTCATCGATAGATTCGAAAAATTTGTTCGAACCTAATACGACGTAACACGTGTTGTTATCACGAATGACTCCCAGCCGAATGACTCCCAGCGACACGTCTCGTCCTTCAATTGAGAAAGTAGTAAGGAGTGGGGTGATCCTGCCCGAACAGGCGCAACAATTAAGACGAGCATAAACATTGTGTTCGTGTTGTTGTTTTTTACTTCGAATTTCGAGCTTCAAAGCTTCATACGTTTTATTTTATTTGAGAACTGAACAATTTCATTATATTACGCAGTAAAATTATTATTTTAACTATTAAATACGTACATTCTTAATAAATTGTTGTTGAATTTAGTATTAAAATTGTTAAGAATTACGCAGTATGAAGTTAAAGAATCAACAAATAAGTAGAAAATGTTATGATAGATAATAGTACGTATAAAAGCATATAATAAAATACATACATATGTATGTATAACAATGAATTGTCAATTACAAAATTAACAATATTTATACTAATTAGAATTGAAATTAAATTTTATTATAAAATTATAAATAACTTTCGGCATAGTATGTTCTGTTTAAATGTTTATATGCAATTATTTCTTTAATGTTGAAAATTATATGTAATAATTATTTGGTTAAATCTTACTTTGAATTGAAGCCAAAAATGGACGTTTTATCTTGAAAATTCACAATTCACAAGTCACAACACAAATATTAATCTAACAACTATTCATTTATATTTTTACTTGAGTATTTTTGGATGACACTTCTTTCTGGATGATTTTTCTAAATGACCCTCTTTTACAGATCTATGCTTCTTTCCGCCACTAAGGATCTGCTCTCCCGCTTAAACATCGAACATGAGCAATATCGATTACGGTCGAGAATCGTAGGAAGTGTATTGCCTATTTCACCGTGTAGAGGCGCTGTAATCTTCAATTATTTTAAACCTAATACGCGCGCATTTCACACGAAATATTAACTTGAAATAAAAAATAAAAAACTCTAGTCTGAATCAAATACACAAAATTCATGAAAATTTTTTTAAAAAGAACGAGAATACTCACTTACTTCGTGAAAAATTGTCAATATTTTAAACTGTTGTAATTCCGTGAAAAAAAATTGTAGAACAAAATTAACTTGATTTTATTTTAAAGAGTGAAGTCTCCACTTTAACAGTCCTGAGTTGATTTCGTTCAAAGATATTTATTTTTACATAATTTCAATTCTTATCGCTAGTAGTGCTGCGGTGCAAAACCTGTCTAAATCGGTACAACAGAATGTGACACAAAAATGGTAAGGGATCCTAGAACCCCGAAATGAAGGGTCCATTCATATATGTCGTCTGTGTAATAACTGCAGACGACTTTCAAATATTCGAAGAAGCTTCAAAGACATTTTCAGACGGCCTTCGATAAAATTGTCTTTTTATAGCAATAAAATCAATATTCTGCTTAGTATTAAAATTGGTTTCGAAGGACAAATAGTTGCAGAAGAATACTACTTAACATTACTTATGCTATCTTGAATGTTTGAGAGATAACTGTTCGAGATTTGAACAAATATCTTGAACCTTTGTATTCAGAAAGCTTTTAATTTATGAAAAAGAAAAAGAAAATTGAATTATACACACTTGAGCTAAAAATATTTCTAGATAGATATTTTTAGAGAGCGTACTTCCGTTTTACATTTACGTAATTTATCGTTAAATTATCACGGATCAGGAAATAACGTTTTTGCGGTAATTTATCCTCCCGTCAGTCATCAGTCTCTCTTTCTCTCCTTTCTGTGTCATTTGCTTCATGATCACTGAAGTTAGAAATAAATTGAACGCGTGTTAGTACGTCTATTTTTGAACGCTCACCCTAGAACAAAATCATGACCGCACATACTGATCGTGGCTAAGGCAGACCTAACGCTTTTTTTCTTCGTCTCTTTTCACAGCCAAGCACTGATATTCTACGAGGCACATGTATTACTGACATCCTGACCGAAAGGAAAGTTTCATCTCACTAACAAAATCGTAGACTCGAAGAGGAAACGGAGAATTCTTCAAAGTAAGACACGTGGCAATGAATATTCGACTTTGAAAAAATGTAAGTAAAGTTATTTAATCTACAATACAAATTCGAGACCAGAAGTTCATATTTTTTCTTTATATAAAGTCATTCTTGAATATATTGAATCGTTTGCATGAATATCTTACTTTATTTTCCTACCATCGATTTCAAATTTCATCGAACAACCTTCTTCGATCACGATACTTGTGTAAACATGATTCAAACACAAATTTACGTTAATTGTAAACATAATTTTATACACAAACACTTTGTACTTAAATCCGTGTTATACAGTATTATTAATGGAGCAAATCTCTCGAAAATGGTCGAATTTGAATCTTATCGATTTTCGAGAACGATTATACGACATGCGTAACGACGAACAATCGATAGAAGTTGTTGTAACGATCTGTGTAGATAACAGTGCATCTGTCAAATTCCTCATGTTGTGAGGTTATCTCTTTTTATTCTAATTTCCAGAATTTTCTCGAAATCTACAATGGATACACGCCAGATGCGTGTAGAAATTCTCCTCCTTTTTGTCTTCATGATTCTTAAATCGTTTCCACTCGGAAATGCAGCATCCGCGCATATACACTCTCACCAGCACAATAAACAAAGTAGCAATGAAAGAACAGAGGATGGTGCATTTAGTCCACGAGACATGGACCACTATGCTGGGGGAGAACATCATCAAGAATTCGATCATGAAGCTATTCTAGGTAATTCTTATGTTGCATTGCGTTAAGAACTTTTCATTCCTTTTTCATTTTTCATAGGGAGCGTAAAGGAGGCAGAAGAGTTTGACAAACTTCCAACTAAGGAATCAAAACGACGTCTAGCAATTTTATTGACAAAGATGGATTTAAACAATGACAAATTTATTGAAAGAAACGAACTAAAAGCTTGGATTCTACGTTCCTTTAGCATGCTTTCTGCTGAAGAATCTCAAGACCGATTGGAAGATGCTGATACAGATGAAGATGGTAAAGTCAATTGGAATGAAATCCTTCAAGATACATATGGCACAGATCCAGAAGACTTAGCAGTGGATGACAAACTTATCACTGATGACAAGGAAACCTTTGAAGCTGCTGATATAGACAAAGATGGTTATCTAAATGAAGAAGAATTCAAAGCTTATACACATCCTGAAGAAACACCAAGAATGTTTCCACTTCTATTGAAGCAAGCTCTAGATGACAAGGATACAGATAAAGATGGATATATTAGTTTCCAAGAATTTATTGGAAATAGAGCTAAAGCCGAAGATAAAGAATGGTTATTAATAGAAAAAGATAAATTTGATTATGAACATGATAAAAATGGAGATGGAAGATTAGATTCTGATGAAATACTTTCTTGGCTAGTACCTAGTAATGAGTAAGTAAATAATTATATAAAATATTTCTTGATAACCAACTTTAAAACATATTTCACATTATTAAATATTTCAGGGAAATTGCAAGCGACGAAGTTGATCATTTATTTGCCGCATCCGATGACGATCACGATAATAGATTATCGTTTGATGAAATTTTAGACCATCACGATGCTTTTGTTGGTAGTGAAGCTACAGACTATGGAGATCATTTACAAGATATTGAACGTTTCACGGATGAACTTTGAAAATTGATTGCTAAATGGATTAACAAAATTTTTACTTCTTTTCATAATAGTTATCAACAACTTACATGGCTGAAAATATTTTTAATAATTTTTAATGCCATGGTTTTAGCTCTTATATGTTTTGGTATTCCTATTTATGCTGCATTTAGAATACATTTATATTAACACTGATACAACATCTACAAACATTTACAATTGCACGAACTTATTTAAGATATTCAACAAATAGTCTCACAAGCCACAGTCTTCCAATTTTTACAAAAGTTTAGTGCCATAAAAAACTGGCATCATCCTATACAAATGTTAGCACAGTAATACTTATGTTATGAGATTTAGTATCTTTATAAAAGTTACCAAAATCTATTTTATTATTTATTGTATAAACAGTTGATTGTGTACATGTATTGATTTTCTTTTGTGGATTTACAAAAATAAGTGAAAGTGAAGTATGAGAATTTAGGAAAATAGTAATTTAAAATATTAGATTTTATTGATTATTGTTCAGTATTTATATATATCTAAATAATTATGTTTAGTGTCCAGATATAACCTTTAATGCAGTTTTGTCTACTTTTCATATTATGTGACGAAAAATGTATAATAAATTTTTTAAAATAAAAAATACATTACATCTTACATAAGTTTGTATCTTATTGCATTTTTTGAAACTCTATATATTTTTAAATTGTATATATAAATCGTTCGCGGTGGCGCTACATTCCTAATTGACATAGTGTATAGCGCAGTAACACATTTAAAAGTTGTAGAAAAAAGAACTATAATATAAAAGAACTATAAATTATGTTTTATATTGATTTTAATATAGAAAATTGAACAAAATGCCGTACGCAAATCAACCATCAGTTCATATTTCAGATTTAACAGAAGAAAATGTGAAATTTCAAGTAGAAGACACAGAACTAAGGTAAGAGGTTATATCAGGTTATATCGTTTATCATCTGTTTTTCTCTTTTTTAAATAAATTTTTAATTTTTTACAGTGTGGCAAACAGTATGAGACGCGTCTTTATTGCTGAAACACCTACTATGGCTATCGATTGGATACAATTGGAAGCTAATTCAACCGTGTTAAGTGATGAATTTTTAGCACATAGGATCGGGATGATACCATTAATAAGTGATGATGTAAATAATTCAAAATTAATTACCTAATATATTCGAGATTTTTTAATAAAAATAGAAATATTAAAATATTAAATATGATATTAAAATTCTTTAGGTTATTGATAGGATACAATATACAAGAGACTGTCAGTGCATGGATTTCTGCCCAGAATGCAGCGTCGAATTCACGCTTGATGTAAAGTGTACAGAAGATCAGACTCGACATGTGACTACTAAAGATTTCAAATCCAGTGATCCAAGAGTACTTCCAGTTACATCTAGACACAGAGAAGATGATGCTAGCGAATATGGAGAAACAGATGGTTCATATTGTTTTTTTATATGGTATATTATTCTCATAATATGTTCTCATGATATGAATTGACATACTTTTATACAGAAATATTGATAGTGAAATTGAGAAAAGGACAGGAATTGAAATTAAGAGCATATGCAAAAAAAGGTTTTGGAAAAGAACATGCAAAATGGAATCCCACTGCTGGTGTGAGTTTTGAATATGATCCAGATAACGCTATGAGACACACATTGTTTCCAAAACCTGATGAATGGCCAAAATCAGAATACAGTGAATTGGAAGAAGATCAATGTAAGTATTGTTTTATTATGAGTATTGATTACATATTGAGTTAATTGTAAAATGTTCTAGATGAAGCACCATTCAATTGGGAAGCTAAACCAAATAAATACTACTTCAATGTGGAAAGTAGTGGAGCTCTAAAGCCTGAGAATATTGTCATAATGGGCATCGCAGCATTGAAAAATAAATTATCGAATTTACAAACACAATTGAGTCATGAAGTTCAAAGTGATGCTCTGAGTATTCATCATTAAATTAAATATATTGCTATAGATATTTAAATATTTTAGGATTCTTTCTTTATACTCTTATAAAAGTTAAAATTATTATTAATATGACTCATATTGTAATATTATTTCTGTAACCGTTCATTCTCATAATAAAAACAGACACGACCTTGATAGACCCGAAAAATAGTGTTTTTTTGCCTAAGTAGTGGTCATGAAAGTGTGTCTCCCGCCCAAATCTAGGAACTTTGTTACGTCGTCGCCTTGCAGATTATTTTACAAATGTCGCTGTGCCAACAAGTCGGTTGAAAGTTTTTGTTCCAGTGACAGAGAAGCGACTTTTGACTTCTGAGTTGTTGTGGGGTGTTAACACGAGAAACACTCGTGTGAATTTCAATCTCACTATGTACATTAAACAGGTATCACAAAAAAGATTTAGAATATTTTCTAAGTTTCTGTCTCTTTTTGCGCGGTACCTACAACTTCCTTTTGATAGACGCTCATCATTCGAAGGAAGTATGGCTACTATCGTTTAATGCTAATACACAAACATTATTTCATGCGCAATTTTTCTATTTTTTTACGTTTGATACGAACAGAATTTCACGATTACATGGTTAAACCTCGAAAAAAATGTTATCACACTTGTAAATATATACCTACATAAGTGATTAGAAATATACTATGACACTAATTTTTGCATAGGAGTGTTTTTATTTGTTATTTTAAAACGTACCATTCGAAAAAATAAAATGTCACAAGAAGATAATTATATTTTATATATAATGAATCTTTTTGTGATCAGGTGATCATACAGGGTTTTAAGTCATATCGTGAACAAACAGTAGTAGAGCCCTTTGATCCAAGGCATAATGTCGTAGGTATGTATATTTATTTCATTTTAATAGAATATAATAGATTTTTTTTAATCAAATTTACGAATGGATTTTTCTTTCTGTCAAGTTGGAAGAAACGGTTCTGGCAAGAGCAACTTCTTTTATGCAATCCAGTTTGTTTTGAGCGATGAATTTTCTCATCTCAGACCTGAACAGAGACAAGCCTTATTACATGAAGGCACAGGACCAAGAGTTATTTCTGCACATGTGGAAATTATATTTGACAATTCTGATGGAAGATTACCAGTATGTAAAATTTATTATTACACAATGTCGTATGTTTATTGAATTATTAATTTTCTGTCATTATTTGTTCTTGTAGATCGACAAAGAAGAAGTATATTTAAGAAGAGTAATTGGCTCAAAGAAGGATCAGTACTTCCTCAATAAAAGAATAGTAACAAGAAATGATGTAATGAATTTATTAGAATCAGCAGGATTTTCACGATCAAATCCGTACTATATTGTAAAACAGGGAAAGGTATGTTTTATGATGTACTTATTTATAAGAGCAGAAAAAAATATGTTGTATTGTATAGATCAATCAAATGGCAACAGCACCTGATTCTCAAAGACTTAAATTATTAAGGGAAGTAGCTGGTACTAGAGTATATGATGACAGGAGAGAGGAATCAAAATTTATTTTAAAAGAAACTGAAGGGAAACTAGAAAAAATTCAAGATTTTTTAAGAACTATAGGTAAATCATTGTTTAAGTTTATGATGTTTTGAAGAATAATTAGTAATTTACAATTTCACAATTGTAGAGGAACGTTTAAAAACATTGGAAGAGGAAAAAGAAGAACTTAAAGAATATCAATGTTGGGATAAACAACGTCGATGTTTAGAATATACAATTCATGAAAGAGAGCTCAAAGAAAATAAAAGAAAGTTGGAAGAACTGGAAAAATCTAGAGCCAATAGCGGAGCTGAACAAGCCAGATTATGTGCAGAAGCAAAAACAGCACAGGAAATGGTGAGAGCAGCGACAAAACGCCTTAAGGAAGCAAAGAAAGAAGTACAAACTGCAAAAGAAGAACGAGACACGCTAAGGTAACATTCATATAATTCTATGAGACTAATTTGTAACAATCATTTATATTAGTGGTAAAACAAAGATAAAATTTTCAGTGCTGAGCAACAACAGTTATTAAAAGAGAAAACTAAATTAACATTAACTATTAATGATTTATTAGAAGAAGTAAAAGGAGATAATGATAGTCGAAAACGTGCTCAACAAGAATTAGAAAAATTGGAAGGTAACATTGCAGTAAAGGCAGCAGAATTGGAACGACTGAAACCAGACGTAAGTTACAATATTATTTATGCGTTTAATAGCAATTTCATGAATAATTTTATTTTAGTATGAAGAAATGAAACGTACTGAGGAAGAATGTACACGTGAATTACAATTGAAAGAGCAAAAACGAAAAGAATTATATGCCAAACAAGGACGTGGCAGTCAATTTACTAGCAGGGTACTCGATATGACTAGTATATGCAAGATGAAATATAGAGAAAAATATTTTAATAATTCCTTTTTTTTTCGTATTAGGATGAAAGAGATAAATGGATACAAAATGAACTTAAACAACTTACCAAACAAATTAAAGATAAAGAAGAACATCAAAGAAAAATTAGCGAGGACTTAAAACGAGATGCAGAAAAACAAGATACTTTAGAAAAGAAGATCGAAGAACACACGCGTGAAATGGAACAACAACGAACTTCAATAGATGAACACAATAAACAATATTACGAACTTACTAAAGCAAAGGATCAGTGTCAAGCTACTCGAAAAGAACAGTTTGTTTACTATATAGTTTTTTTTATAGTTGAAGAATTTTAACAAAATATAAGATAAAGATTTGTATTGTAGATATCGACAGGAGAGTGTATTACAACTAAATTTATCTGGATTAAAAGAAGATTTGGCCAAAGCAGATCAAAGCTTACGATCTATGGCAGGAAAACCTATTCTAAATGGTCGAGACAGCGTACGAAAAGTGTTAGACACATTTCGGTAAATATTATTTAAATGATTTAAAAATTATAATTCTCATTAACATATGTTTCGTTCTCAGAACACGTAAAGATATGGCTCATGAGGTGGGTAGTTATTATGGGCCTGTGATTGAGAATTTTAGTTGCGACAAGAGTGTTTATATGGCTGTAGAGGTAACTGCGGGAAATCGATTGTTTCATCATATTGTGGAAACTGATAAATTTGGAACAAAAATTTTGAAAGAAATGAATAATCAGCGT
Source organism: Melipona quadrifasciata (assembly GCA_001276565.1). Lineage (NCBI taxonomy): Eukaryota > Metazoa > Arthropoda > Insecta > Hymenoptera > Apidae > Melipona > Melipona quadrifasciata. The sequence goes on along the minus strand of KQ435727.1, from coordinate 587,775 downwards.
CTTCCGGGAGAAGTAACGTTTATGCCATTAAATCGACTTCACGTAAAAGACATAGATTATCCAGAAACTAGTGATGCTATACCTATGATATCACAATTAAATTACGATCAAAAGTATGACAAAGCTTTGAGGTACGCAATAATAAAATTTTTAGTAATATATTTAAATTTAAGAAACAATGGAATTAAAACATTTTCATATTTATTTTCAAATGCAGGTATATATTTGGAAAAACACTGATTTGCCGCAATTTAGAAGCCGCAACAAATCTGGCTCGTACTTCAGGTTTAGATTGTGTAACTCTTGAAGGTGATCAAGTATCTTCAAAAGGATCATTAACAGGCGGCTACTTTAATACATTAAGATCGCGGTTAGAAATACAGAAAACTAGATCAGAGTTAATAGCTCAAATTTCATCTCTCGAATCTCAATTTTCCACTCTTAAAGAAGAAATCAGAAAAGCAGACCAAAATATCAGTTCTTATGTTAGCGAAATGCAAAGAACAGAAACTAAAAATAGCAAAGCTAAGTAAGTTACCGAAAAATTAAAATAATTGTTAACATAAAACATAGCGATAAGAAATCCAACATTTCGGACAATTTTCTTATTTTTGTAGAGATGTGTACGATAAAATGAAAGCTGAAATACGACTTATGAAGGAAGAACTGAACGCAATAGAACGGTACCGCACACCGAAAGAAAGAAGTCTAGCACAGTGTACATCGAGCTTAGAAGCAATGCGTGCAACAAAAGAAGGCTTAGAAAGTGAATTACATCAAGAGCTTATGGCACAACTGTCTGTTGCTGATCAACGTCAAGTTGATACGTTAAATGATGACATAAGACGCTTAACAAAAGATAACAAAGAAGCATTCGCTAAGCGAATGCGATTAGAAGCTGAGAAAAATAAATTGGAGAATTTGTTGACTAATAATTTGGTCAGAAGAAGAGATGAATTAATTCAGGCATTGCAAGAAATATCGGTAGAAGATCGACAACGTCAATTAGATTCATCAAATGCACAACTAGCAGATATTGAAAAAAGATTAGTAAGAGTAAATGCAGATTTTAAAGCTCAGAATGAAAGAGTGACTAATGCTATAAAGAAGGTAAATTATCATTTATCTGTATTAAATTTAATACATATTACATATAAAGTATTTTGTAGCAAAAAGCAGAGTCTGCGGAGGTTGAAAAGTGGAAAATCAAGGAAAAAGAAGCACAAGAAAAAATAGAGGCAGATGCTAAAGATTTGGAGAAATTAGCCAGCAAATTGAATATTTTGCAGCAGAAAATAGTAGAATGCACACAAAAAATTACAGAACTCGGTGCACTACCTAGTCATGAAGTATATTCTAAATTTAGTGCTATGTCTACCAAACAGTTGTTTAAAGAAATGGAGAAAGCAAATAATCATTTGAAGAAATACAGGTACACAATGGAATGATACATGCAGTAATATAAAAGACTTTTATATTTAACAAAAATTTGTATTATCACTTTTTATTTTAGTCATGTAAATAAGAAAGCATTAGATCAGTTCATGTCATTTAGTGATCAAAAAGAGAAATTGGTAAAAAGAAAAGAAGAATTAGACAGAGGTGACGAAAAAATTAAAGAGTTAATGTCAGTACTTGAACAACGTAAATGCGAAGCAATTCAATTTACATTTAAACAAGTATGTAATGTAATTTTATTCTGTACTTACTTCTGATTAACTGCTAGAAGTGAAATATTTAATTTATTCTTTCTGTACTTAGGTAAGCAAATATTTTAGCGAAGTATTCAAAAAACTTGTACCATCAGGTCATGCTCAATTGGTTATGAAAACTGCAGATGGAGACGAAGGAGATGATACGACAACAGAAGCAGCTGATTCTGATAGATTTATCGGCGTTGGTGAGATAATTTGCAGATTTCTTTTTTTCATTAGTAAATAAAAAAATTAATAAATCATTGGGAAATACTTTTTCATACAGGTATACGAGTTTCTTTTACTGGTCATAGAGCTGAAATGAGAGAAATGAATCAATTATCTGGAGGACAAAAATCACTTGTGGCATTAGCATTAATATTTGCAATTCAAAAATGTGACCCAGCACCGTTTTATTTATTTGATGAAATCGATCAAGCTTTAGATGCGCAACATAGGAAAGCTGTAGCGGATATGATTCATGAACTTAGTTCCGATGCACAATTTATCACGACAACTTTCCGGTAACTTTCTAGTATTTTTTAAATACTATAAATACTCTAAAAATAATATATAATTTCTTGTGTAATCACATATGTAATTAATTGTGTTACAGACCAGAACTACTTCAACATGCAAACAAATTTTATGGTGTCAAGTTTAGGAACAAAGTTTCTCATGTAGTATGTGTAACACGAGAAGAAGCAGCTGATTTTGTAGAAGATGATACAACACACGGTTAATAGTATAAACTAATTATAAATTATATCATCGATCTGGAAACATTTTTTTCAAGAAGATTTATGTAAGATATAAATTAGCTAAATTGTATTGTGTCTGTTAATAATTTTTACAATTTTTCTAAAAATGTACGTTTACCACATTAAACGAAAAACATTTCGATTATCTACGAAAACAGCACATTTTATGTTGTACCTGTTTAGGGATCAATGAATAATCATTTCTATTTTTCATTAATAACTCATGGCATATTATTTATATATTCTAAACATTTGTCACTTTGTTTCCTTATTTCTTGATTGTTAAGGATATGCATATCATATTTCAGTGGCTACCATTTTAATTTCAACTGTGATATTAAAAATGAAATTGTCAAATAGAGCATGACATAACTATGTAAATAATTCACTAGTAATATAAGTGGATACAGAAAATTTTTATTCTATTAACAACTATGTAAAAGTTTATATTTGTTTTTTTATTGTATTTAAACACGAATACATATATATATATATATTGTAATACATATGTTATTTTAAAATTGTCCTTGACATTTATTCTTGAAACAGATTTACTGAATATGTAATATGAAATATAGGAAGAATATTATTGTTCCGAGAATTATGAAAAAAAATAATTGTGTTCGTACAAAAAATTAATTGAGCTCCTGCTACTTTTCTTTACGTTGATTAGTTAAGCTATCATGCATACTAGTTACAACATTCTCTACTAATTCTGGTATAACAACACCATTGACATCAATAAAATTTGCAACAGATTTTGTAACACTAGTTTCATTCACATTTCCTGTGGCTGCACTTCTAACAGACAATACAAGATTATATTTGTCATCATGTCTTTTTAAATATGAGCTTGCTTCCCAAATTAGATCAGGATTGAAGCCTGCTGGATCTCTGAAATATATAAAATTCGACAATCTAAAATTTATTCGAAGCACTAGAAAACGTTAAATAGCATTAAATTTAACTTTACCTCTGAATGGCTACGACAAATATACCCTTTTCTTTGTATGTAGTATACAAAGTCAAAATTCCCATTAAAAAAAAATATGACGAAACGCAAGCAACCAATATAGGTTTCGACGCAGGGAAAGGATATACATAATCAAAAAGGAGAGCAACAATTGCAATTGTTACAGCAATTCCGCATAGAGCCAATCTTCCATCGAGTAGAGTAAAATTCTCTATGTAATTGTATTTTTTTGTAAATATGTCTTTAACCACATCATCTAATGCATTCTTCACCGCAGATCCGTCCCATTTATTGATTTTTATTACCTGAAACAGTAAATGATTGATTAGAAAAGAAACTTGTCGACTGTTTAATTAATGTATATCGACTGTTTAATTAATAAATAAAATTATTATACACATGTTATTGTTGCGTTTTATGCTTTACACCGGCACACGCGAACGTATTTTAAATATGTATAAAACATTAGCTAATTATCCAATACATTTGTAGATGATACATAATATTATTATATACGCCAGGCAAATTCGCATAAATTCGTAGTAAACAATAGAAAGCTGAAATTAATTACGATCTTAATATATCCATAAAAATGTCATACGTGGCGTATTCCAGCGTGCACTATAACTCAAATACGCATAGATGCATATTTAAAACTGATAACAAATCTAAATGTATATTTTGTGAAACTTTTATTCATTAAATTTATGTAATTAAACTTACAAGATTTTCTGCATTCTTATCTGCACCCATCTTGACGACAACCTTGCAATAAGACAATTGCAGCTATAACTAAATCACTATATCCCACACGTTAAATCAATAAATCAAATCATCGACTAAGGATAGTATAGACCCGACATACAGCGTTCTCTCGCGTCACACGTTATTGTATAATGTACACGATTTCAATTGTATAATGATTAGAATAACGATTTAAGTAAGACCAATAATAATTTTTCAACAATTTTTCAAATGAAACTTGAATGCCTGCAAATTTTGTATTAGACAAAATTTCCAAATCTGTACATGCAGCTCAAAAAAAAAAAAATGGAAAGCAAAAAGAAGCTCATAATCTAATTAGAGAGATTCAATCATAAAAGTTTACAAATTAATCCTTCAAATTAGTTTTTTTTGCAAATAATTTGATCAATTCATAGACTTGTAGCGACCGTTATCTCTGCAGATTGAAATCAGCGCCATCTATGTTCGTTCAATTGTTCTGCCGTTTCCAATAAACCGACGGCGCCAACTTTATAAAACTCGTATTATTTGTTACCATGGAGATGTTTGATTAATTTTAAAAACGCATATATAGTTGGCATCAAAGAAATTGTTATTCACTCGTTATTCGGCATTTACAGTTTAGTTAATTTACGTTATAATAGATTTATCTTTGTTATTTTAATAATATTTAATATAATTTATTAAAAGTTAATACGGAGTTATTTATTTAAATAGTTACGTATTTTATATACGAATTGAAGTTAAATTATCATCATACCTACAGATTGCGAAACACTCACCATGGCGATGAAATGGTGGAACTAATCGTTCTCACTATATCGCACACTATTGCGCTCCTTGTCTGGTGCTAATCATATATCTATCCTTGTCGTACAGTATTGCGGTCCTTGTCTAGCACACTACATACGTCTGTCCTTGTCGCATACTATTGCGCTCCTTGTCTATGGATGGTGGTGCCATCTAAGTACTTTTCAACTTCGAATGGAACTAAAATCATAAAAATGAAAAATCCAATAGATGGCAGCACTTTGATTGTTCGTAGACAAGGACCACAATACTGTGCGACAAGGATAGATATATGTTGCGCGCTAGACAAGGAGCAGTCAATAGCAGTCTATGCAGTCTATGAATTCATCAAATTTTCATTTGCAAAAGAAAAAAAACTAATTCAAAGGATTTGCAATGATCCATAATTACAATTCTTTAATTTTATCTCTAATTAAATAATTACGTATTTTATATGCGAATTACTGCATAAATTAGACATACATTAGAAATTTGAATTAAATAAAGTTATGTTATTTTGTTGCAAACTAAAAATACTTCATTTCAGAATGACCATACTGTTTATATTAGATTTATTCTGTCCATAGTCGATGATTCAATTTTTGTCAATGATATATTTATACTACTCTAAAAATATCTCTCGAGACATTCATAACAATCAATATACGAGTTATCAAATTTTTATTCCCGTGAATGATTGAACACAATGAATCAAGTCCTTTAGATTAATTTAAATTAACAAATATCGAATGTTGAATGCTTCGAAATGTGATTAGCTATCATGCCGCAAATTTGCAAAAGAAAATATTCGTATTTCGATCGTTCATGCGTTTACGCGAATTCAAATTGTATGGTTCTTTAGTTGTTAAGTTAGAGGAGAGGAAAAATGGCGGATGAAAACGAGGATCAGT
>KQ435727.1:557710-571013 GCA_001276565.1 Melipona quadrifasciata | reverse complement strand
CGCTTCACGCACCAGAGCGACAAACGTAAAAGTGAACAAAGGAGAACGGTACTAACGACTTGATGTCTCTTCTTACTGTTTTGTTTCTGTCTTTTAGTTTCATTCGTTTGTATCTCCTGCTAAATTCTGTCTTCAGGAAAAAATACGCACATACACATACTGATTCATTTTCAAGTTTCTCTATAAACGTAAAACGGGTAATAAAATCGATTTCTCTTTCTTTCTTTTTTTGTTCTTTCTTTCACGAACAATTTGAAGCAATCAAGGGGCAGATCAGCGGTCAGGTCAGGGGTACTCAGCTTCATTCCCATGTCAAACGCTATGCTAGATTTAATCAACATATCTGTAGTTCCTAACCTCTATCAAATCTGAACCGATATCGATTCGTTGATCGGTCGTATACCGCACAAAAAGATAATACTACTTTCAGCGTGCAAAGATAGTACGGTAGACTTGCGATCAAGACATCTCGTGCATGGTGTTTACGGCCATCGCACTTTCATAACAACTCGATATAAATGCATGCAGCTCTAAGATCTATCCTAGCTGTCTAAACACAGTTTCTCTCCTTCGAAGTTTTAGTTGTTATTACCGAGTTTTAATCATGACGAGCCGTACACGATTTATTCAACTTCTCCTGCTTTTTCATTGTTTTACGCTTTTCTCACGCGTGCTTAAATGTTTGCCAGAGGACAGAGTTATACTTTCCAAAAAGTGCTGAGTTTAAAAAGAATAACATGTTAAATATAATTTTACCCAAAATTAGAGGAGAGTTTTGTTGTAAATTTGTCGGAACTATGGTGCCGTTAAAACTGTTCTAAATTCAATGAATTTAAGAGTGGCGTTTAAAAGACAATCAGCCGTCTCAGCACTACAGTTACTTTTACACGATTGATCGAAGCTTATCGAACCGTTACGGAAAAATCCGGTTCTCAAACGGTATTAATGCAACTGTCGTGACATTTTAATGTAAATTGCTATGGATATATTACTCGGCAGCACATTGGATTACTAATAGAAAAAATGCATTGCATTTCTAACGTTGCTCTAGAAGTTGATTTTTCCTGACATACACTTGATCTTAAAATTTGTTCTCCTCGTGTCGTAATTTCACGTTGTCTATTCTTGTGAATCTGTACAAATTGTTAATGTCTCTCTTTTTTTTTTTATGGTTTTACAAAAATAAGAAAAATCGTCTTGGTAATTCCTTTTTTTCATTTTAAATGGATTCGCGCTTCTTCTTCTTCTTCTTTTTTTTTGTTCTTTTCTTTCAGCTTTATAGCTCCAAGAAAAAACAACGTGACAGACGACACCATCGAAATGCATTCTTTTTCCTTTTCTCGTCCATTAAAAATTCAATGGCGATACGTTGCATAAATATTACGTAGGTCTTGGTACGTATTTCCTTAAACGTACGAAGATCCTCAAGTTGTTACTTTCCGAAATCGTACGCTTATAAAACCTGCGTTGGTTGCTGAGCTGGCGTAGATACTGGACCAGCGGCAGAAGCAGGCGGTCCGATCGGACCAAGATCACCTCCGCCACTCGAAGCACCAGCAGGTGTTGCCACCCCCATTGCGGATGCAGTTTTCATGAAGAATTTCTCTAACTTGACAATGATGTGCTTGCCGTAGGTGTACTTGCGCAAGCTACCTAAATGTGGGCGGATCTTGTGCATCAATACTTTCCGTTGTGCAGGTTCTGCTACATCGATCATTTTCTGAACAACGTAGTTGGCATACTGATCCTTCATCATGACGTTTAATGCGCTATTTCGTAGCAAGTACAACAGTATGCAATTAGTAACATATACAAGCGAATTATAACAATAAAATTGCAACAAAGAGAAACATGGGAAATAAATCTTGTCAAATACTGAAGTTTCATATACGTTGCGAAACTTACTTGTCGTTAAATCCGCATACTTCTTCAATGAGTACAGCACGCTCTTGTCTGGTGGCATGGGTCACACATTTTTCAACGACGTTGCTTGCAAATTTATGTTGAGAAAGAGTAAGTACTTTACCCCTAACACTGCTAATCAACTGTGCTTTATCTTCCGGCTTTCCATGTTCTTTAAAACAAATACATTCAAATGAGCTACTTTATAGGGAAAGGAAGCGTTGAATATATTTCCAAGTAACGATACTTACCGAGCACATGCTGGATCACGTAATTACCATACTGATCTTGAATGAGCTGATCAGTAGCAGCATGTAATTCTTGAAGAATGCCCTGAGTTTGTTCAGGGGTACAGTGCTCGAGAATACGTTGGATCACTCTGCATCCATAAGGATGAGTACTCAAGGAATACACCTGGCCAGCGAAAGCTCCGATTACGAACTGCAGTGCTCGTGGCTCCACGCATTCGATACACTTTTGTACAACATGATTTCCATTTTGATCTTTAACGCATTTCAATACGTGGCCGTCCAGCTCTCGGACGATTTCTTGCTGTTGTTCCGGTCCGATCGATTCAAGAGCTTTCTGAATCACTCTACAACCGTACATCTGCAGTGCCAAGGGCAGTACGTGTCCTCGAACCTAACACCAAACACAATTAATTTAAAACTGCCCAAAAAGTCCAAAAAGTCTTCTCTAAATCATTTATTTAAACAAATCAGGTACAATTTTATTTTCGATCAGTGAGAATCAGTTGACACGCAAAGGTAATCATCATCCAGGATATCCATAACTGATTCACAACTAATACCAAGCGTGATAGTTACCTTTTGGGCAAGGGTGGATTTTTGTTCCGGCGTACCAAACTCAAAGAACTTTTGAATAACATAATTTCCGAAAACATCGGTCATCAATGAATAAGCAGAAGTAAGGATCTCTTGGAACACAAGCTGCTTCTCGCTGACGGAGGCACGTTCTAATTTCTGCTGAATAAAACGGGAGCCGTGCTGATCTTGACTGAATTCGACTATGTGATTGGCCAGATCACGTAGCTGAAGACTCGGGAATCTAAAGCACATGAGAATACGCTCGTAACATAAGCTGCGCCGCGAGGCAACGCGATACGGGTGTTCTCGAGTGATAAGATCGGAAAGCACGTACCGATTATTTCTAAAGTCCTCCAACAAGCGGGACCGTCCACCAGCGTTTTTGTCTCCGATGCTGGTCGTACCACCGCGGCCAGGTTTGCCCACCAAGTTCGGGAAAAGAGAACTACTTGAACCGAAAACCCCGTTCGCTGTTAATGCCGGTACCGCGCTCGCACGGAACTTGGCTTCAGCGCCGGGAGCAGCGGATACTCGACTGGGACCACCGACGAGTCCGCCTAAAGACCCACCCAAAGTTGGCGGCGGTGTTAAGGATAATCCTAATGGGCTTGGCGATGCCGTTACCGTGCCTGCAAATAAGATCCAGCAACTAGATAAGCAACTGTATTTAACGAGTATTATGTATACGGCGCACAGAGAGCAGCGGATCAGTACTCACCTAGAGCTCCGTAACTCTGAGGCCACTTTGCGCGACTGTATTCCAAGCTAGGGCTAAAAGCAGACGTGTTTCTATCGAATGAATCTCTTCGTGCAGTTGATGAAGCGCCAAGGCCTAGACCTGCGAACAGGCAGCAAAAGACGCAAGATTTTCAAAAGCGGAATCTCGCCGAGAGACGCAAGACGCACGCATCACGATTTTCGAGAGATATATCTTCTCGTTTTAAATACAAAAGAAAGAAAGGGGAGAAAAAAAGAAACGTCACTAGGAGGACACATGTTTAAAATGACAATGGTGTGTGTCAAAAAACAAACGATAAGACTCTTACAAAAGCATGCAAACATATGCGGCCGTTATATATACAAAAGAGAAAACGAGGACACAGTCGATGCCTGAAACATCCGTCGTTTCGAAAGATTTCGTGTTGGCTACGAATGTGTACCTGTGCTCTGAAGCTGAGCGGGCGAACCCAACGCTCCCAGAGGGGAGCCGCCATATCCTAGTGCCGCTAAACCTGCAGCTAGTCCTGATCCTTGCTGCTGTGCCTGCTGCACCGCGACTGCTTGAGCCTGTGCAACCACTGCTGCTGCACTGCACGCCGCCAGACCTGCACCAAAAGCCCGCAACCCACACACGCTCTTAGTTATCAATTAATTTGCCGTACCTTATCGACCTTATACCGTCTATAAGCCTAGCGGTACACCGTTCCAACACATACACACGCACGCTTCCGATATCGACAACGAGTTCTTACTAAACATTTTTTAGTCACGAGGTTAATAATAATACGTGGCGTATTGTACACGTATGTACAAATAACAAACAAGTTATTCGACGTTAATATATATATATGTATAAATATATGTATATATATATCTATATGTATAACTTTTTTTTTTTCCAAAAAAATTCGTCGACATATTTAATCATGTGCCATGCATATGTATAGATTATACATAATATGTATACAGATGTATATGTATATGTATGTATATGTATGTATATATATATACATATATATATATGTCACGTAGGACAGAATCAATATATGTCGGGGGAAAAAAAAAAAGAAATAACACATATCTACAATACCGATAAACAGTCCGGATATAATTAATTACAATCTCTACGACTGCATGTGTCTTTCTTACCCAAACATTCACCGGGCGTTGCGTTACTGTGAGACGTAGGGGTTGGTTGAGAATATAGACTCGGCGGTGGTGGAGCTGGTGGTCCCGGTGGTGGCTGTGACGGAGCTCTATTTACCAAAACAGGTGCCGGACTGACTAATCTCATGGGAGTCGCCGCTGAACTCAATCCCCGTACTCCGCCCATCACGATGGACCCATTCTGATCGTAATACGCCGGGATCACCTGATACTGTCCCTGAACCTGTCGAAACATTCGGATAAAAGTCAGGACACCATCGTGTATCGGTATCAGGAAAATACTTGGTAGTTCGAAAGCCTAGTATTCTAGAAATAAATTCTGAAATTTGTAGCCTCCATTGTGGCTGACACAGAAACGTAGGGACGTTAATGAGCTGGCAAATTGTTGCCCGAAGTTTATATTTAATCCCCACGGCCAATCTTAATCGAGAAACGTTCAACAGGCGAGAAATACAGACGAGAGAACTTTGCACAACACGGCGCGAGGCGATACATATATTTCAGCAATAGCTAAAACTGCGTCGCGACAATAGGATTTATTTCTAAACACATGCGGCTGATCCGAGTGCCCCATTGGAAAGCGGACTAATTATTAGCTTGCTTACAGTCTGGGCCAAATTATTTGCAGTGTCTTGAGCGGCAGCTGCCGCGGCTGCGGCTGAGGATGGTGTCAGCGGTCGCCTGGGTGGCGGCGGGGCGGCAGCTTGAGGAGGTGCCTGCGGCAGCAATCCGGCTGGATAAACCCACGGCGCGACTCCATAATACTGTGGCACCACTGGAGGAGGCGCACCAGCTATCAATGCCCCAACGTACGGTTCCTGTCCGCTGATCACGGTATACGGCGCCGTGGGAAAGTTCTGCTGTTGTTGCTGTTGCTGTTGCTGCTGTGCTTGCGAGGCAGCCAGATACTGCTGTTGCTGTTGCTGCTGTTGCTGCTGCAGCAGCTGCAACTGCTGCGGCGTAGCTCCTTGAGGCTGGCTTCGGAACAGTTGCTGAAGAACAGAAAGGGGGGGAAAAAATCCGTGTAGTATTCGTTAAGCGTAATTCTACTCGTTTTTCTTTCGCGGTTGCGTGCACTCGTCGGTAATCACTCTGCCGGCCACTGTTCAAGATATACCACGCAGAGGTACACGCACGAGCGCGAGTGGCTCGTTGTAATTTCACGTACTTTTCGTGCTATTATCTTTTACGATATATCGGTACGATTTAATACGCTCGATTATTAATGAAATGGACGAGACGGCAGCAACCGTCTTCCACTATAGAATGGTTCTATAGTTATAAGAATGCGAAAGAGACACGGGCTGACACAGTCGGGGATAGAGACGCCCCGGCTACCATCGTGAATTTTCAACGATACGTGGCAGGCGTACGAAGCATTACAAATGACGTCAGGCTCGTCCTCATCGTCTTAATTTATTCGACAATGCCCGGCGAGCATTTACCGTGGAAGTCTGGGCAAAACTCCAATCGCTTTGGACGGGGATTAAACTGTTTGAGGAGTCGGAGGAAACCGGCTGATTGAATTGTCGGTCGCGCAAATCTCCACACGAGGGCAACGGTAATCGGTGTGTTTCGTGGCTCGATGACGACACCCTGTTACAGGGATGAGAATCGAGCCGAGCTCGGCCAGGTTTCGAGTTTCGGATCAAGGTCGGAAGAACATGAGAGCGAGAGAAAGAGCCCGGCGAGCGGATCTGTCCACGTCCATAGATACCGGTGTAGAACCAACGTTAAAGCCGTAAACGACTAAGGCCTGGGTCGACGACCCCCTGCGGACGTTCACCGACAAAACGTTCTCGTCTCTACGTTACCGGTACCTGCTCTAATTGACCGACAAACGCGATACGGTTCGACCGTGGACGGGACCTGAACTCTCATCCAGGCCCCATCATCACGCTTGGTCCAACTTTCTATCTTTTTATCGATCGGTCGAATCTTTGTGCAACTAGAGACTGGAATGTTTGGCCAATTTTGGCAGACCAATTTCACGAAAACAAGAAAGGAAGAAAACGTTTCGAAACCTGTCTGATTCGAAGTACAGAGGAAGCACGAGATTCGATCGAACTGCATTTTTTCGGTCGTTACGTCATCTAGCGTCAACGTTTCATTTATCCGTGGAAGAATACGTCGGCCTTTTGTCGCGCAATTAAGCTTTACTCGTTACAGACCGGGACCACCCACGGACTTTTTTTTCCCCTCCCGCGCCGTCATTAACTTCCACCATAAAAATTATCCCTCCAGGTCCCTTAATGACCACAACCATCTGTGTCTAAATAAATAGGCATTGTTCTGGAATAGGTTGTTGCTCCGCGGGAGCATAGAGAAACTTGAACCATTCACGACACGCTCTAGCCCTCCGAGTCAGCGATGCGTTTCGGCTATTAACCTCTTCCGGAAGTGGCTCGAGCTTCAGCCAAGGCCACGGTTACGTTCGGCGATTGTTCCATGCGCGAACCTTGGGGATCTCTCCTCTTCTTTTCGCTCGAGGTTCAACAGAGTTCAAAGAACGATCCGAGTGATTTTAAAGATTGGAAGAAAGTGATTTTTAAAGAAACCAGAAGGGACTTTCATCTAGCTACCACCGACGATACGCAATGCGGAAAATATTTCTGACAACGGAGAATTCGAAAATTCGTGGAGAGACCTAGCTGCGATTCACATCTGAACATGGCACCAATGTAACCATTCGGAGTACATCAAAATCGACGAGTGAGTCGATTGTTTTGCCTCGAGACCTCGTCTCTCTTTACATATTTCTACATATTTCAAGGAAAGCTGCAGTTTGATTCACTAAATGACGGATGATTGATACTACGCTCTTAATATTTATTCCGTTTACGATCGTGTTTAATAACACGGTGCTATCTTATCGCTGGCCTGATTCATGTACAGTCGCAGGGCATGTATGAGTAACAGCACTTCAAACCCTGCCCTGCCTCTATCTTTCAATTTCATCGGACGATTAAGTTTCAATTACTTAACACGCTTCGATTCTCAATCTTTCAACGGGTGTGTCAGAAAATCAAAGAGATTACGGCGGCCTATCATCGCTCGATCACCAAAAAAGAAAGAAAAAAAGAAGAAGAAGAGAAACACGAAGAGGAAGAGGAAGTAGATCGTATGGCGCGGCTGACACACGCCGGAATGGCGTTTACCGTAATAGGAAAGTGTAGAAAAGAACGATCGAGAGGCTACTCAATTCACAGAGCAGTTTTGAATGGAAGTTTGCAGCGAGAAGCCATTACCGCAGAAGTCATTAGTGCCCTCAAACGGGAAGAGGTGAAAACGAACGCCTAAATGGAAATCACGGTGATTGCGTTTAAAAGAGGGGGAAGGGTAGAAAAAAAAAAGAAAGAAGAGAGAAAAAAGAAAAATGGGGTTGTGCACGCTCGACACAGAACCGGGGGGAAGAACAGGACCGTTTGATTTTGGGCAAGGGTGGGAAACAATGGCCGGGAACATTGTTGTAGGCGAGAGAAGAGGGCTGTGGGATACGTTCCTGGAAGTGTGACTCACTGTTGAATACGTAAGGTTTCCGCCGGCGGCTTACAAATCCACGCTACAATACCAGGCCTATTGATTCCTGCTCTCCACACGCTCGAGTATCCACACCGGTGAAGAGAGAATCTGGCACGAGTCGACCGTGACAATCGTTGCCAGATTTTTCAAAAACCCTCCGGGCATTATCCGCCCTTAATGGCTGGTGGCACTCGAGTTTTCCGCTCGTACGACCGCGATCACGTTGGATCCACGGTCCGTGCGCCGCGGTTTTCCGGCTCTTTGTTTGCTAATCGAACGCGTGCAGTGTCGGAATCCGATTTAAAAATTTTAGAAATCAGATATGTATAATACTGTGTGAAGACTGTGATCTACGAGAATGGTGCAATTCAGTACCATACAACTCTCCTCTCCTCGGTGCACAATCATTGTAAAGATGGGATCACAAGGAAAGCAATTGATTTCAAAGCGATTTCAAGATAATGTTGAATCGGTGGTTGATCGTTCGGTAATAGTCGAGCTCGTTCGAGTTCGCGGAGAAGTTAAGCGGCATAAATTAAGCCTGACGAGTTTCGCATAAGAATGCGATCGATCTTCTTTGTAGAACAGGTATTTTAACACGTGTTTAAAGGGAGCACGTCCCGAAAAAAAAAAAAGAACGATTCGTTCCTTATTAAGTTTCATTGGACCGGCAGTGCTAAAGTGCTGAAGAGGCGAGCTCTGGCAAGAGGAGCGGCGCGCGACCGCCGCCTCCAGTGCCAGAGGAGAATAACGTCCAGCGGAGGAGTCGGTGGTAGAATTGGCGAAAAGCCCGAACTTCGATTACCAACGGGGCAAAAGCGGTCCACAGCCGGCGTAATCAGTGATATAAGAACCATTAAGCGAGAGATATTCGTTACTAAATCCCTCGCAACGCGGTCGTGAAAACGGGTTTAGACCGTGGAACGAACGGAGGGGGGGTTCAACGAACTTTCGAGCGTGCTCGTTTGACTTTCAAAACGGCGTGCTCCGAATGGCAACTTGAACATTTATACCACACGAACCGCCTCTTTCTTGCGGCGCGCGTGAACCACAAGCACGAAACGATCGATCGTCGAAATTTTCGACGCGGCGCGGCGGGTCACTTTGGCAAAAGCAGAAAAACGAAGCTCGACGCGAAGTTTTACGACTTGCCAGCCAGCCGACGCTGCAGATAAAAATAAAAAGAGAGAGAGAGAGAGAGAGAGAGAGAGAGAGAGAGAGAGAGAAGGAAATTTCCTCCTTTGTTGTTCCTCTTCTTTTTTTTTTTCATCGGTTTCACAGGCGAACAATCTAGCGGCGACATCGGCGCGCTTTCGACGTGGCAGGACGTGCCAGCAACGTGGCCCCCCCCTCCTCAGCAACAGAGGAGGAAGAGAAATCGTTTGGACGCGCAACGCGATAACTTCTGTCGTTAATACGTGTGGCGTGTTGCGCTTGCCCCTTCGTGTGTTACACGCGTAAACTCTGCGGAAAAAAGATCGATGTAATACGGGCATGTAAACGGGTCTCGAATCGGAGCATGCATCCGCCAGCCCCGGCGCGTTTTATCGTTTCATGCATTGTCACAATCGCGAGAGAAAACTTTGATAACGTCGCGGATATCGCGCCGCCGCGCGCCGCTCGCCCCCGCCGTTTCGATAACGCCGTTTTAGTTTCGCTTGACACCAGCATCAGCATCGCGGCCCAAACATTCAATTCTCAACGCGTTACGGTTTGCCGATCGACCGCGACGCGTTTGACACGTTTATTTCTAACCTGACGCGCGCGACTCGAGTCCTGGGAACGTGTCGATAGATCCTTATCATCGTCGAAAGGTCAATATACATAGTTCACCCAATTACTCTCTAGCACGAGTTACCCCCGCCGATTTTAAAACGATTTCGTACATTTGGATTCCGATGTTCCGATCGGTTCAGGTATCTCGAAATAATCTCTAAATTTGCAAATTTACATCGAGAGAGGAACGAGGTTTGCGCAATCGATCTTTCAAGATCGCGTCCGCTCGTCCGGAGCGTGCTTTCAATGCGCGATCGATGCTGACGTCAGGGAGTTAACTCGAAAATGGGTTGCAACTAAGTATCGATAGACAGGGTTATACGCTCCGCTGACCTTGTAATGTCACGCGTACCTCTCGATAATTACGTGTTGCGATGCTCGATCGTCGATGTCGTATCGCGTGTTCTCTCTCTCTCTGTACTTTTAAATGGGAAGAGGAAAAATTAGAGTGTTATAACGCGACAAAGAAAAAGAAAGAACGAAATTTCGCGTTTCTTTCGAAATTCTCCAAGTTTTTGGACCCCGCCGAAAGCGAAGGACACGGCGGTGACCACCGCGGCGAAACTTTTCGATTACGAGCGCGCACGAGACCGAATCAGAGGAGACCGAAATGTTCGTGCATCTGCGAAGTGGTAATGAACGGTGGAACTAGCCGGTAAAACTTTCCACCAGGCTGAATTGAACCGAATCTAGATTTCGGCCTGCACATTACCATATCTCCTAGGCGGGCGCGTATTATTGATTCTAACCGGGGGGGGCTAAAGTCACTATTCCGCTTGGATGGGAGAGAGCGCGGCGTGCGGCGCGTGCACGTAAACCCGCGCGCGCTCCGGTGCCAAAGACGAAATTTCGCCGGTGAAATTTATTAACATTTCGCGGCCGAGGCAACGCCGTTAACTCGCTTTGATTGCCACCCGAATCTGAATATATCAACCTTGAGCGAAACGTTTTACGAGCGCACCGCGAAATTTCGTGCCCACTTCGGCGCCGGCAGAAAAGTTTCAACGATGGGAGCCAGGCAACTGGAGCGCGCGAGTTTGAAGCTTGCCTCGAGCTTGGCGAACCCAACCAAGCTCACTGCTTATGACGGTGCGTAGCAACGAGCGAAAAACTTGACTTTTGAAATTAAAGATTTTTAGAACGAAGGGGATAATCTCGACGTGAACGCGAACTGACGCACCGATCGGCGAATCGGTGAATCGATTTCCTCGACGATGAGAGACAATCGCGCTCGGACTCGAAACGCGAAACGAGCAATTGGGAAACGTGATGCATGAAAAGCGGGACATCGATACATCGATGAATCGAAAAACTGGCGGCGGGGACACGAGGCAGAAGCAGGATATTTGCGAACCTCGGGCTGTTTGCGTGAAATAAAAGTACAACGACAAATAGTGGAGAAGCCCGTTACTTAACCGCTTCGGAGCACCGTTAACTCACCTGACTGCGTGTACGGAATATACAGGGTGTCCCGGACGTGGCAGCTACTCCACGACTACACGGTTCGGGGCTCACGAACGACGCGTAATTTTTCCAATCCGAATGACCTGATCGACGTAACCAACCGGTTCTCCGATTATCGTTGCAATTGCATCACGCGCTATTAATTACCAAAAGAATCGTTTCCCGAACGGCCACGTTAATTAAACCGAACGCTCTTTTATCACGTCACGATCGATCGTTCCCCGTCGCGATCACGGGGCTCGATAGATAATGACAATTCTCTTTCAAACGGGAAAATATCCCCTGTTTCAGACAACTGAATTCCGGTCTACTTCTACGATTCGAGAAACTGGTTCGATAGCCATCAGCGGCAATCGGGGACGCAACAATTAAGACGATACAAAAACAACGAGAGGAGGGCCCCTGTGAATGCAGAGGAGCCGTAGGAATTATCCGTTCCCCGGAGGCGAACCCGCCTCGATAGAAACGAGAGGAGGATTCGTGACAACAACGACGACGACGACGACGACGACGACGACGACGACGACGACGACGACGACGACGACGACGACGACGACGACGACGACGACGACGACGACGACGAGGCACGATCGCGACGAAGATGGCAATTCAACACGGTGTGGGATTCATTTCGACGGAAAAGAGGTCAAGGGTCGAGGTGTCCGATTGCCAACGACGATTTCCAGAATCGTCGATCGTTTCCTGAAATTACCACCGCTTTCAGCGGCACGGTATTTCGGCGTGTACAAGGCCGGAATTGCGGCGCATAGTTGGCGAAGCCGGTATTTCGCTGGTAGATTTGACCGAGTCATGAACTTGGCCAGTATTCTAGTCCGGTTTCCATTGACCGTAACGCGGCCTGCGTTCGTTCCGCGACGTGAAATCGCGTGCAAACGTGTTGCGATTGAACCGGTGGAATGACTAATTAATCGGGTAGAAACACGTTCGCGTGTTCGCCGAGCGATACAGCTCGATTCAAAGGGAGGGAGCCGGGCATTCTGGGAACGCCCAAAGGGACAAATCTCGTTGGTCAACGCGAACACGCGTTGATGAACGATCTCGCGGATTTACGACGGTATCGAGAGACGAGGTACAAGGGGAAAGTTTCCAATGGCTCTCCGTCTGTCGTGGAAACGCGAAGGAAAAGCGTGGTGCAAAACGTTGTTTCACAATGGCTACCGTTCGCTCCAGATAACGCGTCAACTCGCCGCCGCGCGATGGCAACTTTCTAAGCGCGCGCACGGTTTCCGTTCTTTTCGCAGTTCCCGGTATAAATCACGCGATCGGACCGGGTATGTATGTGTGTGTATGTGTGTGTGTGTATGCGCGCGCGCGCGCCAGTTGCGGAGAACCGCTGGTGTTAATGTTCCATCGGCAGAAACCGGTTCCCCAGACACCGAGAGAATCGATCGAATTGACCCGAGTTTGCTCGACGCGCGATACCCTCCTGACTTTGTACCGTTCTCCACCGAAGCCACCGAATAATGAATCGCTGTTTTCGCGTCGCGTGTTCCGTCAACGTCATCCGGGAAGAGGATGAGGAGCTCCTGTTCACGACGCGTGTCCCTGCATCGTGAGGCAAAGGCGAATGAAAAACGGCGTTCGCGTAAATGCCACCTGTAAATTTGTCCGGACGTGCGTCGCCTGACACGTGCAAGGAGAAAATATATCCTACGTCGAAACAGATTGAACAACATCCGCGTTGCGAAATCTGCAATCAGGATGGGACAGGAGCCAGCTGAACTTTTCGAGCAGATTGAAGCATCCGGAGGCAGAATGCGCGCAAACGGGCAATCTCTCTGTTGTACCGTTAGCCTGAAACCTGGATGAATCTCGGCTTAAGCTGATTCATTCATAGATCGACGTACGTGTCGGAGGTGCCGCGGTTCCGTGGGACTATCCACGGTACGAAAAATGAATGTGGA
>KQ435727.1:512687-523821 GCA_001276565.1 Melipona quadrifasciata | reverse complement strand
CTCTTTCTCTCTCTTTCTCTCTTCCCTCCTCTTTCCTCTCCTTGCGCCAATTACCGCGGTAATCCGTTTAATTGGCGAGAAATTCTGATGATTTCCAACAACACGAAACGGCTACGAAATAACCGGAAGGAAATCGAAATATCCAACCGGAAGGGAAGAGGACGGCGGCGAGTCGTTTTGGATTAGAGATGGTAACGAGCGGAGATGTTCGAAACGGTTGCCGAGGCTGCAAAGAGATAGGGAAGTTCGTACACGTTCGCGAAAATGCCAGAAGCCCTCGGCTGGGGTATCGATTGATCGTAAAAGTAAAGGGAACGAGAGAGGAACACGGAACAACTTGGTGGATTTCCTTTGGTTTTCGTAAAAGCAAACAGTCGGGAGGGGATCTGTTTTGGTAAGAGTATCGATTATTGACATTCCGCTCGAAGCTGCGGAGACACAAGTATTTCTACTTTCGTCTCTATATATTGTTCTTTCGGCGCTGTACCAATCAATAATCGCGCACGACGTAAAACACGCGGTATCGCGCTCGCATCTCGTTGTACCTTGGGCACCATGAACGACGAATTTCTGACGTTCGCCCTCTAACTTTGACTTTTTGATATGATTCATCCTTCTTCCGAATTTTACCGTGTGTGTCGCGCGTTCGAGGTATTCTTTCTACGTCAATCGGCGAGGACCTTCAACGATCGTAGACTCGTCGCGTATTTCCCAATGAGGAAAGGACGCAGCATTAATCGGAATCAACTCATTACCTTGTTATTTAGCCTCGCGCCGTGGCTCTCGCATTCGTAAGTAAAAGAAGATTTACACGCTGTTCATTTATTCCTGAATAAAAACAGAGTTGGAAAAAGCTGTTCTTTTATACAAATTACTCTGTAGTATTAGCAAAGGTGCTAATACCAAAGAAGCCAGTGAAACGGTGCCGTTGCTCTTATTAACTACGGTTACGGAGAAGCCAATGCTCGAATACCTAATAAGCTCGATATCCTCTGAATTGCTATCGATATACTCGCGAGAAACGATCGTTGGGCACAAAAGACCGAGATTCACGCGTTACACGATCGCGTATGAATAAGCATTCGCGAGAAGAAGAAGAAAAAAAGAAAAGAATACGAACGTTTTACAAATCATAGAAAATATTTCTTACCGCGATAAACATTTCTCAAACAGGCGCCAAATGCAGCGCACCGTGATCCATCGGTTGGCTGACTCACGCAACGCGATCTCGTTCCTTTCTTAACGGCACGCGGCTTTCTTCTTTTTAGAGAAGAAATTAGCACGCGCAATCGACTTACCCTTAGGATTATGTAACGATTAACCGCAAGTACCAAGCCGACCGAATCCATATCGATCAGAATTCGCACGCTTGTGTGTACCCGTGTCTGAAGGAAAACGAGCGACTGAGGGAAGGAGAGAGGAGGACACTTCGAGGGGGGGATTTAAAGAGCTTCGACGAAAGCCGGAAACGCATGAACCGATTGTGGGGCCGAGATTAAAGTCTGTCTTTATGTACCAGCCCAGGCTAGGTCGGGCTAGGTTACCATTCAAACTCCGACTGAACGAAAGCCGCAGATACTCGGGTATTAATGGGCAACAATTAACGAACGCGACAAAAGGTCGTCGTGAGTTTTTTTCAAGGGGCATGTAGAACAGATAAGCGACGGATGCAACGGGCTGACAAAGTGTGGTCGGGGCCGTTAATGCCTGCTGCCATCCATGAATTATCGATTCCGATTAACCCCGTTCACGGATTATCCCCATCTCGAAACTCTATTCCAAATATTCTCAGCCCTATTGTCATTGATACGTGTCATTACGCTCGATAGCACGAGCCGGTAGTGTGTACTCTCTGTGGTTAGTCAATGAGCGAGCCGACGGTTTCCGCGTGCGTTTCATTGAAAATAATAGGACCCGGTATAATTACGAAACACGGTAAGTACCCACGGCAGATGTACACGTTATCGTTATTTGTACGGATTTTAAAAGTTGTTCGATCAGCAATCGTACCTGAGGTGCTCCAAGTGGAATCTCGCCACATCTGGTGGTCGCCCAGGTGAAGTATCCCACCGCCTTTTACACCCCCTTCGTCCTTGGAGCCGCCCTCGTCCACGCCCCAAAGCTTTTTTGCCGAGGGAGCGATCTGAAACAATATCAGAAAACGGGTCGTAAGTCCACGGGGTCAGTGAACACATTTTCACATCCGGCGGTGTGCTTGACACACGAAAGCTCCCAAGAGCCCGAGTGATAGCGGTTCGTGCGAAGATACAAACGGGAACGATCGTGTTAATTGCACTAACCAACTACCGAGATCCGCTTAAAATTAACGTATCTACCACGTACAGCGCTGATGATCATCTATCGTTGCGTTAACGCATTCTGTATTAATGGCACAAGAAACTGGTAGATACCTTTTGTTCCAGGAGACCAGTCTGTACGTTCCCCTCTTTTCATAAAGCTCGAAACTTTCATTTTCGATTAAACGAACATTGTACTGTCCCTAGCAAAGTGTCGAGAAAACTCTGTACGAAATGTAGTGGAAATGTGGACCTTAGTTTCCTGTCGAGCAAACGTCGCAAGCATCGACATTGTTCTTTCTCTCGACCGGCAAGTCGGTCGAAAGTCGCGCGAACTTTGGCGCGAAAAGGTAATCCCGATCGAAGAAGATACGAAAGATTGGAGTCGAAAACCGAGACGAGTCGTTGCGTTCCTTCGTGACCTGAACTCTGCTGCACTGTTCCCGACCTCACCTAACTGGAGGTCAGTGACGTAACCAGGAGAAGCGGTGGGGATAGAGGGAAGCATCGTTCGCAGATTGCGGGATCCTAGATGCAGGTATACTGCACGTGCGATGGTGACAGTGCAGCTCCAAGATCGCGGCTCCGTCTCGATGCATCTTCGTCCACATCGTCACCGGGTCCGAAGATCGTTAAATGAAAGTACCAAGAGAGTTGGGATAGATTTCATCTGAAGCCTAGCCCCTCGAGTCCCTTCTTTTCATCAGGTACCACTCATCGTCGGAACGTCAACAACTCGATTCCCCGAAATCTCCATCTTCCTTCTGCTGTGTGTTTGGATTACTCTCTCTATCTCTCTCTCTCTCTTTCTCTCTTTCTCTCTCTCTTTCTCTGTCTCCTATTGGATCAGATCATTAAGCACCATACAGTTATCGTTTCACTTTTATCGCTGACATATACGAATAACTCCAGCTGATTAATTCCGCTTTCTAAACATTCTCAAGTCTACTGCTAGAATATACAATATAAATAGCGTTTAACCTCTCTCGTAAAGTAAACGATCGTTATCAACAAAGTCGATTAATTCGCTCGTATAACGCGAGGTTTTCATTGAAACGTTCGAAAGCAAAGAAACCGACGTAAAATCCCCGTTCGTGTTTGTCAACGTGCTGCGGCAGTTGTGCGCGAGGTTTACAAGTATCGCGGATTGCGTGGCTCGATGAATTCGATTCCGATGCACGTGGTAGTTTGTAAAACGATATCAAGGGGGATCGGGTGTACACACGCGCAACGCGTGGTATCGCAACGTTACCGCATCGGTGATGCTCCCGAGCAAACGTTTCACACTCGCTCGGGCGAATCGCGCGTTGCGCCAGATTATTTAATCGGCGTGTCGAGGAGACGCGTACGTCGCGAGTCCTCCAACGAACTGACGTGATTTATCGACGAGACGCTTGGAAAGGGGGAGGGATGGAGGAAAGAAGAAGCGTGGGAATACGAGGATCGAAGATTTCGAGATTTCGCGGGTTTCCACGGTGAAGAAGACACACGCGCGCGATATTTATATTTTATTGATCAAGCAAACGATACTACGTACAATAGCACGTGCGTCACTCACCGAGTGGGTATAACAGCTCGAATACATAAAACCACGAAATATCAAACCACGCTGTTTATCTATTATTCAGCGACCGTGCATCTGTCAGGCGTGTTAATAGCACGTGTTCTTTGTAACAAATTAATCGTTATCAATTTCACGCTGTGTATCGTTCTACAAGCGTACAAACAAAAGTACCGATAGAGGAACGTCTGAAAGGGTCACGCGAATGAGATACACATATCTAGCCGAGAGTTTTCAAGCGTCTGTCTGACTCGTGCACGCGTCTTTTCACCTAGTTCGTCAAATCGGCGGATAAAAGGGAACAGAAGGAAAGATTCAAACGTGTTGTACTAGTTTAGAAACCGGTTAGAAATCCTACGGGAGAAAACGTCGATCGAAAGACCGCACGAAGTCGATGATTCGCGCGTATCGAACTGGAAAGCGAAAATCTTCATTTGCATTATCTTACGGCACGTGTTTTTTTTTTTTTCAACCTCATTTCGTGCCGTTTCACCGGATCACAATTTTACTCTCTTTCTCTCTCTTTGACAACACGGTATTACTGACCGCAACGTGGTGGTTAAAATACCTCTCCGAGAGAACTTTGCGAGCAACGTTCTCGACTCGTACGCATCGATGACGTTCGAACGCACTCGCTGCTTGGCCGAGGACGCGTTAAAGTTACGTCGTCGATTTCCGAGATAGCGCGACACGTGTCGTCACGCGATACGACATTTTCCTTGAACGTACAGGGCGGCGCAAAAGTAACGAAAATCAAAATTTGAAAGTGGCTGAAGAACCATTGTCACACTACACGTCACACGATAGATTCATCTCTACTTTTCTGCTCTCGATGTATTTTTTCCTCCAATCGCGCAGATAGAATTTTAATCGTTAATTTCGCAACATCCTAAAACATAAAGGTTTATATACCAGGAAAATGTGCTCGAGCCAGCTGGGCACGTCGGTGATTCCCATCGTTCTCCTCTGCAACACAAACAGCGAATTCGCGATATTATACAGCGGTCACAGTGAGGTTCTTCTTAACGCACACGAATGGGATGCGAATCGAAGCTGCAGAGAGTAGAATAGTGAACGGAGGATACGTCTAAAGGTTCGGTGAGGTAAGGTAAGGGTAAGGCTCGGTCAACCGGGGGCGATACGCCGTGAGTATCGACCGCGTCGCCGGCCGGCAGAGACGCTTTTGCACGTTAAGCACAGGGAGAAAGAGACGGGAAGAGGTCGAAAAGCGAATGAACGAGCAAGAGGAAATCCTATCGCGAATTTTCCCGTTCCGCCATCGAGAAACTTCCGAGAGAGGCTTCTCGATTCTCTTGCGCTATGGTTCCCGTACAACGATGGATCCCTCCTCTGCGTCGCAGGTGCGTTAGATTGTAAACGAAGAGGCACACGATAATCAGAATAGAAAACGAACAAGGGAAAATAATAATTCCCGTTGATTTGGGTTCCCGTTCGTTAGCAGAGCGAAAACGGTAGCATTCAGTCTCCTGAAACCGGTCAGCGAAAACTTTTGCACGTTCAGCGAAGACAGAGAAGAGAGGCAAAAGGGGGATAAAAGAGGACCGAGAGAAGAATGGAAAAAGATGTGCCTTGGTCGTCGTCTCTCGTTCGCTAGACAAGGACGATATCGTTCTATCCATTCGAACCGGCTAGCAGCAGCAGCAGCGGCGACAGCGGCAACAGCAGCAGCAGCAGCAGCAGCAGAAGCACTTTTGCACGTTGGACGCAACTGCGTTGGAGGGAGGATCGCGAAGAAGCGAAAAACGAGGGTGAACGAGCGAGAGAACGAGACGGTGGGATATCAGACGAAAGAAACAGGGATAGAAAGAACAAAAAAGAAACAGAGAATGAGACGAGACGAAAGAATACTGGATCTCTCTTTCATTGAACAAAGCCAACGATAGCTCGCTATACCCCTAAGCTATGCCCCACCATACGTCCACGGAGCTAACCCCCTCCATGTGGGCCGCCGCTCCAACTTCTCTCCCCACCCCACCCCGCACACCCACGAGGTTCTCGCCCCCTCCCCTCTTTCCAGTAGAACGGCAGCGTGGATGTCGTCGCTAAACTGCCACGGGGCCACCGACCCCTCCCCAGGCCCCTCGGCCTCGGGTCACGGCCACTGTCCTCGCGGAGAATCAGCAGCACGAGGGAAGCGAACCCTGTTGTTCTCTCTCTTTCTTCATCTCTCCCTCGATCTCCTTTCTCTACCCTCTTTTCGACTCTTTCTCCGATAGTTTGTGCGTGTGCGTGCGCCTGCGTGAGCTAAATGCGTGCGCAGTAGACAAGTACCAGGGAAGAACGCGCGATAGGGGTGGTTTTTGCATTTTGTTGTCCCGGCTTGATGTGTTTAATTTACAAGAAACGAACGCGAACCTGACACTTCATAGTCGGCGCCGTCGCTACGCTAGTTTAGGACGTAGTGATCAGAGCAACTTTTCCTCTTTCGCGTACGAGACCGTGATCGATGGTATATTTTAGAGAAACAAACACGACGCGTAATCGCGGCGTACAAGAGAACGAAATACGTATATATTATAAGTGGATGTACGTTGCAAAATACGAGCAAATGTATTAGTCATGGCCGTGTGAAAAATACGCACGAAAATAAATTCCTCCTTTTTATACTACACACTGCTATTCCCGATGACGAATCTGCAAGCGTAACCGATACGTTTAGGTTCAACGACATGCGCGTCACGTCACTACATGTCACGACGCGATACGTCACTTTACGGCATAAACGAGGGAATACTATGCGGCGAGGTAACAACCGTGCTCGTACGACTCGGAAGAAACACTAGAAAAGTTCACGTCCAATACTGGCCAAGCTGAATTGCCTCCCGAGTTACGTTCGAATTTGCAAGATACCATTTTCCACAACCTGAACTACACATTCACCCCTAACGAACGAAGGGAGCAGCGGAAGCTCGATCGACTTTTGTCCGGATGAATTTCGAGCGGAGAGAATCGAGTTTGCGAATAAAGATTTCACGAAGGTCTACTTTTGATCCAGGCTTCAAGTTTTACCGAGTGAAAGTATAGAATTAGAGAAAAACGATTACATGATAGAAGACGATTACACCGACTATTAGTGTGAGAACTCGCATACCATTACATATTCGTAAAGTCAAGTCACTCTAAAAGTATGTCAAAAATTATTCCATACGTACGATAAAAAGCGGTACCCGATGTACTTTAAGTTTGAAAATGTACGCAAAGTATAAATTATTCTGCATACGGACAAGAAAGTACAGAAACGATTAATAGACCCAACTATGCTTCTTTATCTATTGCTTCTAAATACTAACAAGGATGCTAGCTGTTTCGCTCCGATATTCCAATCAACAACAAACTATCGATTTTCGATAATGCTTTGCAAAAGTTCGTTGACATATAAACCGACGCCAATAAACATTTCGATGTATCACGATTTCAGGAAAATGGATTATCTCTTAATATCCCTCTCGCACAGAGGGGTCGAACATTTCTTTCAAGGCTGACGTCACTTAAGAAACCGGAAACTGGTTTCACTCTTCTTTTATCGCGAATAGAACACGATAACGCGTGCGCGTAGGAGGTGTTTTTTACCAGTCCTGTCTTTACCGGTCAGCGTAGTCAACCATAATGTTGGCCGTGATTCAAGTCTGAATATTTTGTCGGCAATTGTATACTTTTCCCGGGAATTCCTGCGTTCCACGAGAAAATATCACGTCTAGACGAAAGCGTGATTCGAGAAACGTGACTCCAAAAAAAGAGAATTCCGATAAGAAAAAAAAACAGCGTGATAATTTGGTGACTAGGACAAAATAGAGATTGGTTTTCGTCTTCCGAGTCCATTTAAAGAGATTATTATTTTTTGCAGCAAAAGTCACAGATAAGCACGGATACAACATAATCAAAGAGCAACACTGATCTTGTGTAACGATTATCGCGAAGAGGCTTACGAACCGTGGGCGTTCACTACATAACTATCTGTGTTAGTGTTGTCCAGAGAGAAGAGAAAGTTCGTTGCAACGAGGTGACAACCCGATATTTTTATGTTGCAACATTATGTATAATACTTTATGGTGTACGCATCCATAATCCACGAGGATTATACTACCGACTTTCTTCGGGACGTCCTACATCACAAAACCTTTCGCGTGTAACTTTTTTTTTTTACAAGCGCTTTCTACAATCGGATTACACGATTTTCACGTGTGTCTACAGTCAAGAGCGTGACAATCCAAATGATGAGACTAATTGAAAATATTTTGCGGCGAGTAGAGTCAACCCTAAACCTCGAACCCACTAGAAGAGATAGAGTGACTCACGCAAATCAATATCACCTCCAGGCACATTTGCCGTTTATATTGATGCAAGAGTAGCGCGGTACAATGCATCTGGTTCACGGATAAATGTATTTTATCTTTTACGACTCTGTCAATGCGGCATCGTTAATGCACACGATTTCGAGGGGAGTTTGCTCGAACCGGTGTCTCAGTCGGTAAGCCAAATAAAAACATTCGACGTGACAAAATTCGCCGTCAGCATAAAAGAATCGACCGAAAAGTTTGACAAAAAACATTGGGCTACGATACATAATGGAAAACACATTTCGAAACTGTACAAAACAATTGCGAATAACTATATCCGTCAGTTTCACAATTAAATGACTGAATTGGCGAGACATCGTTGAACTTAAATCACCGAACTCTAAAACCATGAACGGCGAAGGTTACAGTGAAAAATTTCCATTGAGTTTTTCGGTATACGTATCATTCGCATGTGTTACGACAGTCCAGAAAGGACCCTGACAGTATTTCAATCGATTAGGTGCACCCAAAGGGGGAACCACGAGCAAGGGGAAACATGTAAAATATAAAGCCGTATAAATTTAAATGGCATCGGTTCAAACAACGTGGCTCCCTTTACAAAAAAATCCACCAACAAAAATACGGTATTCACAGTCTAACGACAATACAAAAAGTACAAACTAATCGATGATAGAATCAAAACGAGCAGCTCCTCCGACGATAAAACACCTTTTTAATATTATACAATACCATTTCACACCGCGTGAAACATTCTTAGTTCGTGCGAAAGTACATTAACCTAAAACAACGCGAACGTTTCCCCGTACCACCGCTTTGGCGGCTTACGTGTAAAAGCAAGACAGAGAGCGCACGGGAAGAAGAGAAAGAAAGAGATGAAAGATAGAACCGCGGACTCCAATCGGAGTTTTACTGTAGACAGAGTTCGAGGATGTAAACAATAAAGGAACAAACGGTCGAAAGAGCAGAGCACTCTTGGATGTCTAGATACATATTTTTTCTATGGTTAAAACCGTAGCGCTCCATGGATCCAAATTTATGTTGCTATCACACGTTGAGAAACATTCCCCCTCTCTTTTTTCACTGTCGTTGAGACACTGTCTTGAATTTTTAATCACGTTTTATAACACGGTCGAAATCCTAACGTTTGAATTCTAATTTCGGTTAAAATATGTACGGCTCGAAAACCTGCCATCATTTTGTCGTTAAGGTATAAGGCAATACTAATGGATTAATATATTACAAGGTTAAGCGAGTTCGGAGACCTGATTGGCTGAGTAACTGTTGGATATCTCTGTGTGAGAGCATGTTCGTACGAGTATATCTCTGCTTGCGGTTCAGATTATCCATGATTTTTCTATAATGTTTAATGACGGCCATCAGATTCACCTCTGTTTCGAAAAATTCTAATTGTTACGTTATTTGCCTAGTAAACAACCTAGGATCAATACAGAAATGAACACTGGTATTGACATAATTTGACACAATATATAAAAGTACTTTCACAATGATAGCACAATATTTAAACGCGATTGTTAATTTTTTGTTTCATTTCTAAAACTATCGATTTAAATAACAATAGCAAGAATGTTATTTGCAAGTTGCAGCAACTATATCAACAATGAGTTTTGATAAAAGTTATCAACTGTTCCGTAAAAAATTCAAAACGCACTTGAAAATAACATTAAACCTAATAGTATAATAAAATACTTCTTTGTTTTTGAACGATAGTCTCACAAATATGAACTTGCCACTGTGATTAATTTGCATAAATAACAATTGAAATATAATTGTACCAATTTTTAATAAAAAAGAACGTTTTCAATCTGTTAAATAATGTTAAAATATGTAAACACAAAACACTCTGATAGATACTCAGATTACTAATACTACTATACAATGTTTAAATATTGTAAACACAAAGAGTTACGATTATTTAATAGCACTAACTGAATTATTTCTTTTAAAATACGCTGAACGAAAACATCAACACAAAAACAAGATAAAAATACACACATTCATTATGCGTAAGATGAGTATCCGGAAGGTTATAAAATACCACCGAAGTTATGCGAAGTTTTCAAACTTGTCAAGACAAATTTGAATTATGATAAGTAACACTTATTTTGGTCAAATACGATACACAAGTAATATCGACGACTTGTTCAAACAAATTAAGCCCTCCCCCCCCTCCCTCTGTAAAGCTCTATAAACATGGAGGTTTTCATTGTATAATAAAAGTCTATGAAACCTAACCTATAAATTAGCAATGTTCAGCGACTCGTGTCGCACGGAGGAAAAGTGAAACTTGAAAGGAAACTTGAAAGGAGAGAAATAAGATTGTATTGAAATAAATACCATGTCGGCCCCCAAATCCTTCATGTCGCAGTAAAGGAAAAGATCCCCCGGTGGTTTCATCCAGTCGCCTGTACTCGTGCCTGCTCCCTGGCCGTACCCTACACCGAAACTCTCCACCGTCTCCAAGGTACCCTCGGCACGGCGCGTCACCTTCGAGAGATTCACCGTTAACCCCGTAGTACACCAACAATGCGAACAAAAAATCGAACACACACTCTTTAGCACGCACTATCCGATAGACGAGGCTATCTTGGAGAAGATTCGTCGAGTGTTGAGGATACGTTGTTGAAAAATCAGCGAATCGTACGTCAAACGGCGGCGTCGGGGCGCGGACGCCGATTCAGTCAGCACTGAGTACACACCACTCCCGATTGTTTTCACGTTCGTTTTTCTTCTGTGAACGCGGACAAACCTTTCGTAAACGGAGCACACCACACTGCCGCTAAACAATACAAATCGCGGCACCACGGACGGGAGTGTGAGAGAGAAAGAAAAGCGTTCGGCCGCCTGTCAAACAGTTCGACACCTCGGGTGCCTCGATGCTGCCACTGCTACCTATGCTCCTCTCTTCTTCCTCGTCCTCGTCCTCTTCCTCCTCCTCC
>KQ435727.1:480325-497768 GCA_001276565.1 Melipona quadrifasciata | reverse complement strand
GATTCACACGTTACATCGCTCCTTCATTTCTTTTTCCCCCTTGTCGTCGTTTCTACCAATCGTTCGTCAAAGGTCAGTGCAAGCGCTTGTTCAATCTTTCGACGTAGATTATCGCATGCTTTCGATTTTTGCGTTGAGAAATGTCTGGACACCGGTTTGTCTAGGCGACACAAAGGAAATCTGTCAAAGCGCGAACCGGATTCGAAGCTAAGGTTATTTACCCACGAATTGTACAATCCATTGAATTGTAGTAAAAAATACTCTGGGCCAGTCACGGAACTATCGTTCATCTAAATTGCTAAAGACCAGCGAGGACAACCGTATCCATGCCTTAGATAGCATGGACGTCATTCAATGACCTCCGTTTTTAATTTCTGGACCTCGAGTATCGTTCCATATCCTCTTTCAATCCTTGATCTAAAAAATGGAATAAAAAGAAAAAAAAAAAAAGAAATATTAACTTGCGATTTCGAATATCTTTTCAACAAAATTAAACTGAGCTCGAGTTCTTAACCCAATTTTCGTTTATTCTGCTAAACGCGTTTACGACAGACATCTCGTCATCCGGTGATCGTTCGATCGGGCCTCCGATGGACATTGCCATTTGTAATGGTCGACAAACTGAATACAATTACCGGTCTCTACAGCCTGATCACTAGATCTGATAAACAAGGTGATCGCTAATGCATACGACAATGAAATATAACAATCGTTCGTTTCTTCTAAGAATCCTTTCGAACCGGATTCGGTAGGAGGTGTTAAACCGCCAACGATTTCCGTGATAGACGACGCTGACCTTTTTCACGAGGCATTCCTTCGCGTATTTTCTGACGCGTTCTTTCATCGTTCTACGCTTTCTTAAGCAAATTTATTACAAATCGCCGATCCGAGATGCAGTGATAATGGCGCAATAACAAGCGCAGTAGTTGCGTTGCGTGATCTCGTTGAAAAAAGGAAAACAGCGAGGAAGATAAGAGCAGAAAAAGACGGAGAAAATCGTGTAGACCTATAGGAGAATTAATTGTAATTTGATTTATGTGAACGTTGTTATTGTTATCGATGTTCCATCGTATCTCTGGTTAATGCAATTCAATGGATCGAACCTCCGTTCAATGAGACCCTGGATTGTTCGAGAGGCATAGAAAAATACGCGTATATCGAATGTATCGTTATTCAGGACACCGCGTAACGTAAGCTATATAAGTTACATAAAAATTAAAGCAATGCCGGACAAAAGATCGATAGGATTTCCTTTTTATCGTCCTTTAAATGTTTTGGCTGTGGCTCAGGTATTGCCGATTGATTTGTATGATAAATTTTTAATGCCCATTTATGATCTCGCTGTAACGTCAGTCTGACATTAATCGATCGATCAATGATATACTTTGTTGTGACTCATCACCCATTAAGAGATCACGATACTTATTACATGTAGATACACATAAATGATTCTCAATCGACTGGCAGAGGCGGTACTAGATCCGTAAGCGGCAAGCCAATCGGAATAAAGTAGACTTCTCCTGTAATCAAATCTCATGCAAGTTCACCTCGAGAATTAAATACCTATTGTAAAAAGTTACAACCCATTATCCGCGGAGTGACTCGCCCTCTTTTTTTTCTCTTTCGATCATTCGCTCGATTTCTGGATTGATCATCCCACTGTCATTTTGTCTCTATTCGCAACACGGAACGTAATTCCACTTGAACACTATTTCCAGGTAATTTCGTTCGAACGAAATTTGTCTCTTATATATTTTTAATGTTTGCAATTTGAAAGTTTCTCGATATCTCAAATCATTTGGCTTATACAACGAGTGAGTAACAGTATTAGAATTTATGTTGAAATCAGTATGTTACGTATAATAAATTTATTGCTTGACAGATAAATGTTTTAATTGCTCCATGTCTTGAAATTATGATCTACGTATACGGAACACGGTTGGTTAGTGCATGATTACATATTTAAAATATGACAGCAATTGAGTCTCATTACCATTTAATGTTTGCACAAATTGCAATTCGACGATTAAAGTAAGTTTGATTGTTTGAAGTGTTCGTTTACTAAAATATCAATTATCGATCATTCTCTGTTGAGCGGTAATTAATTTATATCAAATAATACCATAGATTTTGGATTACACGATTATTAAACTACGATCGGTGTTGCAACAAGTAAAATTGTACTTTTCTATCAATAGCGAAACACGCACAGAGGACAGTCTACTCCAGACGGAGAAAGATAAAAATTATGTTACACTCGACTGAGTGTGTACAATTAACGTTATCGTTCGATGGATAATAATTACATAAAAGTACAGATAACGCGAACGGCTAGCTTAGTTAAACTAGATTTGCGCAAATAATCCCACCAGTCGAACAGTGACCGTATTTCCCATCTGTCTTTGCATAAACGCTCAGTTCGTTTTAGATTCGATGGAACAATAACACTGGCTAAATAAAATACGTAGCATATTACGGCTTCTTTCTGCGCAGTGGTCCTTTGAAACGTCGAGCAAACACGTACCGAAGAAAATTGATATTCAAGCTTTGTGTGCGATCACCGGACATTCGATCGCGCCGGTATCGTTCCAATCGAGGCTAATCTCGTTTAGTGTTCAGACGGAGCTTTCTCGTGGTTGTTTTAAAGACAACTTCGAATCCGGCGAGACAGCAAAGTCAAAGGAATTTGAACCTCGTCGAAAGCAACTTTTCCATCAAAAGTGTTCGGTCGATGATAATCAAATTGTTCAGGGATAAACGCGATCCTCTTGATCGTAATGTCGTTATCTGATCGTCTCACGTTATCTGAATGATTGTCACCCCCTTTGCTAAGATATTTGCTATCTTGAAGCTCGATACGTGACACGCGTGAACCGATGTACCTGTTCTATAGGTGACTTACCATGCCACGTACGAATCCACGCAGCAAACTCAAAGATATCGAGACAGATATCTATAACACACGTACGGTCCCCACTTCTCGCTGGCCTTCCGATACAACTGGGATGATCCTCGATATATGATAATTTTCAATCCAGATACCGTAGTTGGACTGCTTAACGCAAATGCACTAAAACGTGTTATTAGGATATTTTGTACTTGGAACGCGTACGCTACTTAGAAAGTGGGCGTATAATAATCGAATTACAGCTGACACTGTTAGGACTAAATAATTCTTGTACACAGACCAGGCTGTTCGCGACTAACTCGACTCGTATTCGTTTGGTCATTTAATCTTTGGCGATAACAAGTTATCGCATACATTTTACTATTTACAACAGAACCAAGTTCTTAATTGTTTGCGATAATTGTTAACTCACAAGTGTACAGTTAATGATAACGATAGCCGACAGTGCTATCGCGCGGATAAAATTCGTTGAAAAAATCGAGTAATATCGACAATTCTGCATTGACTAATAGGAAAGCGATTTAATGAAATCTTCTTAGCTAGCTGGAGTAAAATACTGGCAGCTATTTCTGTCGGTAAAACGAGATGCACCACGGATTCGTCCGAGAATAGATGCCAAAGGATCGGAGGAGAACACTGCCAATGTCGGTGGTATATTTACTCGGCGACTCGGCAAGTTTTCGCATCTTCGTTTCATGAAAAACGCACATCTCCGGTCAGTGAAACATTCGTCTTCTCCGAACGTCGCCACCCTTTCTCTATCCAATAAATCCGGTGATCGGATTATTCTAACACGTGAGAAAATCGATTTATCGTTACGTGCAACAAAGTCGTCTGATGAACTAGTTGACCTGGCTATGTTTCCAACAATATCCAATTTCTATCGCACATTTATTCAAGACAACATTAATCGAACGTATGTACGAAACAGAAATATCTTTATCCAAATTTATTATTTTAATCTCCTTTTTTTAAATCTATTTGCCTCTGACAATGAGAGAAACTAGTTCGACAAAGATTTTTCTCTTTCTTTTGGTGAGGCTGTGTATTCAAAGAAACCGATGCATTTCGTACATACCTGAGTCAAGTATCGAACTTTGTACGTGATTTTTCGTCGTTTTGAAACACACGCGTCCCCTTCAGTCTATCGCCAACTACGCACTGCCAACGTGAGAACAAAGTTGGAGCAATAGGGAGGGTCATTACCATCCGGCACGTAATATCCCTTCGACAACAACCCATGGAAAGGGTAGCCCCAGCTCTATTTTTCCATTGAATTTGATTAGGTTGCAAGATCTGGAACTATCAGTAATTGGACTCTCAACTGGTTGGGTCGAGCGATCATAGAAATGCTCCCCAGCATCCATTTAGTTATAACTAAATTAAGCAACTTACTCATCCGTTGCTTTGCCATACGTGCCGCGATATTCCATGTTTAAATCGGTACCTGCCTATGAGATAAATCTGCGGAAATTTTTATTAATGCGTAGTACGCTTGGTACGATTTAATCGGTTTTGATCCGGTATCACGGTTCGTGATATCGATTCATTTATCCCTGTTTAGTTTCAGGTTACCTTGGTCATAAGTTTAATAATATTCCGTAAAATATGCGATAAGGATGGAAGTATCGAACAACTAAGTAGCATGTTTTCATATGATTTCCACGACACTTGTAATTACCGCTTATTTACGCGACATAATTGCAAAGCAGCCAGGACAGGAACTTCAACAGGGTGTGTAATTTACATCGAAATCAATTAAATGGATGGACTGATATCAATTCTAGTTCACATTGATCAACAAATAGACAGTGAACGAACGTGGAGTAATTGTAATAGCAAAATGATCTACGACATTTTAATATAATTAACTTCTATGCGGCCAGCACAATAATAGATGATAAAAAATACGTATGCGTAAATATTATGCAGGTGTGCAACAAATTGATGTCGAAAGAATATTTTTTCTCTCTATTGTGATTTGCACTTGTTGTTCAAAATAAAACGAATAAAATATTTCTCATTACTACTGTAATTATTACAGTAATTTCCATTGAGTCATATTTCGCGCTCTAGTTTCTTTCTACGTCAACAGACTGTTGCATTCTACCCATAAGCAATAATTTTGCTTTGCAATCGACAATACGCGAATCTACCGACACACCCGAGCAGTTTTTTCCGTATTATATACCGCGCCTCATGAATCTTTTATGCCAACATCCTTTTCTTCATTGGAGAGACAAGACACTACTTCATTGCCAATACTGTTAAAACAATCGTGCCATCAATTATCTAAGTGTCCATCACGATACGCAAGAAACAAAGTTAAAAATATGTGTATTTCTGCTGGTGATTTAATTTTTCTGTGATACCAGTTCCTTTTTCATCTACGATACTAGATTTGATCATTATTTGAATAAAATGTCTGAAAAATAATTATTGAAATGACATGTCATCTTATTTGACTCTATTGATTATCTTGAAATAGTCTTGTGTTATAAATAGTTTCTGATTCAATCTCACCTTGTGCTAGGATTATTTATTATTTTTGGATTGCTATAAAAAGCACGTATAGAAGCACAGTATAGAAAACAGTATAGAAAATATTCAAATCGGGGCTTCCATTGTAATCAAATTTCTACTTAGATTCCATTGCTTCGATTATGTTCACGAGATATTTTATTTCAATGAATTAATTTCAATAAAAGATTTAAAAATAATTTATCTGATTCGAACACAAGATGATGTTATTATTCTCATAGTATTTCTAAAATAAAAATAGAAATGAAAATAGAAAATTAATAAAAATTATTTTTTTCTTAAATGATCTTTATCTCAAATAGAACTTGCCCAACTGTACTATTATCTAAATCTAGTGTACCAAAAAAAAATTTTAATTATTAGAAATTGCCATCATTGCGATCATTATCTCTTACAATGTCCAACGTTGTCAAGGTTAACTACAATCCTTTTATAGTGGTTTCTTTTTTTATAATTTTAGCGCGACTCGCTAATATGTTAATTGCCTTGTAATACATTGCCCTAATATTCGAGTTTTGCATCGAAATGTTACAAGTGTCAGAGTAAATCACTTGGCTTATATAATGTGACATATGGCATTACTGAGCAACCATAGCGAACCCACGGGGACTGCTATTATAATAGTTGTCCTTTTCCAAATTACTTTATCGCTCTGGAAGGCGAGTTCCTTTTAGCCTTTGTTCCGGAAAGAGCAAATAGGAACAATTTTAAAAGCAGATGTTCGAACAACAAATTCCAGTTAAGAACAATTGTTTCTTGCGTCAGCAAGGCTACGTTATATTATCGTGACTATCGTGAATATCTGAAAAGTGTAATATTTTTTGTTCGAAGGCGTGGCCTTGGAATGAACTAGAAATTCATCATGGTTTTTTTCCCGATAAACTCCGCCAAACGATGAAC
The DNA here is from genome assembly GCA_001276565.1 of Melipona quadrifasciata. Lineage (NCBI taxonomy): Eukaryota > Metazoa > Arthropoda > Insecta > Hymenoptera > Apidae > Melipona > Melipona quadrifasciata. The sequence continues at coordinate 491,419 of KQ435727.1, read as the reverse complement.
ATTATACAAAAGTAGGTGTAAAAATACATTAAAAAGTTGTAATTTGTCTTGCAAGTGCGTATTCCATAAATAATTTATAAGACTTCATTTAATGGAGCATTCTGGATTTGAAATTTTAATGCATTAAGCACTAAGACTTTTAATGGTAGAAATATAAATGAACAGCATCTTGTCAGGATTTTTAACAGTACTCCATCCATTTGTAAAAAAATATAAACATATGTACATCTTAATATACAAGTATACAAATGCTATTTTTATATATACATTTCGAAGTGCGAATAATGTAAAATATATGAAGAAAGAAAGTTCAAGCTCCAATCAGAGAAATGCAACTATGAAAGATTACAAATTAATTTTATTTATTAGTTATTTTTGTAATTGAAAATTTGATCAAATCATTGAACATTGAAACACTATCACCACGTAGCGGTGAAACAGTGCAACTGATCGCTGTTTCTATCCTCGTCGTGTACTGTTGCGCTCTTTGTTTGCGAATAGTGCTGCCATCTAAACACATCTTCATTCGGACAGGAACTAAAAGGATAAAAATTAAAACTCCGATAGATGGCAGCACTCGTCCCTGCCATCTCGCGTATGTCATATGTTGCCATCTGTCTGAGTTTTCTTTTTTTATCCTTTTAGTTCCAGTCGGAATTGAAGATGCTCAGGCAGCAGCACTGTCCATAGACAAAGAGCACCATAGTGCGCAATAAAAACAGATATATATTGCGTAATAAATAAGAGGAGCAATAACGTGCGACAAGGATAAAAATAGCGATTAGTTCCACCGTATCACCGCTACGTGGTGATAGTGTTTGAATGTCCGTGATTTGATCAAATTTTCATTTACAAAAATACTAATTAAAAGGATTAATCTATGAACTTTTATAATTGCCAACATAATTAAATCCTTTCTTTCTATATTCCTAATCTACTTAATCTACGAAATGCATACATGAAGATGGTATAATTTTACTTAATAGATCGAAACTACTCGCGCCAAATAATATTCAATTTCTCTCAAACTGAATTCAAAATTTTGAATCGAAGTTGAACGTAATTAAGTGTCCACAAGTTATTAACAATTGTTACACAATCCACTATTTTACGTGATCAATGAGATGTGTTTGTTATTCTGAATTAATTTATGAACTTTCTATGTAACATAGAGTATAAAATCCAAGGAAGATTTTATATTTACATGAAATCTAATTTTGGCATAACAATTTTATAAATTTAATTTATGATGTATTAATTACTCTCAAATCGAATCCTTTTAATAATATGTCAATCTACAATTGAATGGAAATTTTATAATCCTTTTCATGTAATAGTAGCTCGGCTTAATGAATGTGTACATTTTTATATACCCATACCATTTCGAATAGTGTAAATCTAAGAAGAGAAAGTTTCGTTCGATACGAGACAAAATTAATTGTCCTGGTTTTCATCTTCTATACGGAGATTTTGTTTCAGAAGTTTGTTGATATCGCAGGGTTGTTAATTTCTAAAATACGTTACTGCCGACGCTTTATGTCATCGGCGCGCTCAGCCAGCGGTTGTCATGGCGACCAGCAATCATCTTCCCCCACTATTTTCGAGCAAGCTCCCTCTGCGTCAGTCGTTCGCGAAGCTTTCTAGGCGACGGATAGTTTGCTGATCGACCGATTGGTTTCAGTGTCTATTCGTCATTTCTTTTTCTTTCCTACCTCCCTCTCTGTCAAAAAGAATCATTAAAAATCAACGAGGGAAACGGTGCGCCTCGGAAGCGCTGCCGCAAGCGCACGGTGCCGAATTTCATCACGGTGATTGACTTCGTTGCCGGTTCTTCTTCACACGGTCAATAATGAGGGACATGGCGGGCAAGATCGCCGAGTTGAAGTTCGAGGCACCCCTCGCACGTTTCGAGGAAGAAGACACGGCCAGTCTGAAGAACATGAATTTACTGACAGGTGCGAGAGAACACGCTTGTCGGCGTTCCTTTCCTCCCTTCCTGCTCGATTTTGCGACGTATCTCGCTGCGTCGTTTTATGGACTCTTGTTAACCTCGTTGCGGATCGAAAGTTCACCGCAATATTCCCCGAATCGCGGAGTATGTCCCAGTTACGAGTGCAACTCGTCATTGTCAAAATCGCGAACTTAACTATTCATTTAGAAAACTGGCAATATCGATATAACGTGCGATAATCCTTCCTCCTCTATTTTTACGGGCAATCGATTGCGACTTAGTTGGAAAGTGGGTGACGATTGTTCACTTATGAATAGGCTGCAGCTATTTATGTATTTACGAGAGATTCAAACGTGCAGAACGTATGCATACGAATATGTTCGAGGTAGTCAGGGTTATTTTGTTTTTGTAAAATTTTTTATTTTAGTTAGAAATCTCCATTCCTCTAGTTACATTGTGTAAAGAAATGATCTGTGTCCGTAATTGTCTATTTATTAATATGTACGAAAATGATTCATGGAAAGAAAGCGCATAGTTTCTTTTTCGGTATCGGTATCTGGAGATGTTCTTCGCCTTGGCTAAAAAAGGCGTTCCATCGCGTCACTAGTGCGGCATTGTAAGCGAAAATTTCGAAAGGAAAAGAGTTTCTCGATTGCAGAGACAGGTTTCGTGCGTCTTTCTGTATTTAAGCGCGTAGAAACGCGTGCGTGCACGCGTGGTCACGCTCATTTTGCGGACGTGCAAATTAAATGACGAGGGTGGCTTAGTACAGGCAGCGATGAAGAAGCGACCTTCGGGCGACGAACGCGCAACAAAAGGCTACGTCATGCATACAATTGGTGTCTAATATCCTTCATGTACGCTTTAACTCTCGTATCACTTTTCACGACACCGTAGAACACACATCGTTGGAAATCTCTGGCCTCGGATCGCCGCCGAAGCTGCTGCTTAGAGAAACGCATATATAAATATGCGTTTACAGTGTTTCTCGTAAAAAAATTCCGGATATTTAATCCTGAAAACATTCGATCCGCCATGCGTCAATCGCGTGAAAGTATGATACATCGCGTTTATGTAACTGATAATACACCCGCCGCAAAATGTAAATTAACACTCCCATCCTTGATTGACGTTTTCAGATCTAGGGATTTTTCTTTTTTGTTTTTTTACAAGGTTAGAATATAAGAATGTAACTAACATTTTTAAAATATGAAGCCTTTGTGCACAATATAAATACAAAATTTAACAATTTCATACTAACGACTTCACGAGCCACTCATCGGATGTTATGATTTATTGCCTCCCATAGATGTTACGTTTCTTTCGATATCGTAATGGCTGATAAATCGACGTGTTCTGAGAGGAAAACGAAAATAGCAAAGAAAAGTAGTTGTATACTTGTAAATACTGATAATGATCTCCCTTGTTTGTCATATTTAGAGCAATTGCTGGACACGAGTTTAAACACGAGTTACGGAGAGAATTGCAACGCGAACGAGCCAGCGGCCACGCACGAGAATGGTACCGATATTCTCCAAGAGGGGACATTCAGCCCTTTCAGCGGCAGTCTCGAGGACCTCGTTAACACCTTCGACGAGAAGATAACATCCTGCTTTCGCGATTACGGCACGAACGTCGAATCCCTGGCACCCGTGCAAGTACGAACGCAGGAAGAAATTATGAATGAGTGCCAGTAAGTTTCTAGAGCGTCAGTCGTTTTTTTTTTTTTTTTCTTTCTTTTGAAATATACCATCACGATGTAAATTCATGGAGTACAATTTATTGTAACGAATTCATCTTTTTTGAATGTAGGTATATCATTATGTAAAAGTTAGAACTAGAACCAGTTTACAAGCCGTTAGCTGCAAAACATCCCTGATAAGTCAATTAATACGAGATAATCACAAGTGGACGATGCATCGTTTCCTTCTTCTCTTATGAACGTATTATCGTCGAACGACCTCTTTTTAATGGAATATCAACAGCAAAAAACAATGATGAAGTTCACAAGTGAAAATTACGTTAGTACGTGCGCGATTGAGAAGTTTCTATTATCCTTGGGTCACGCGATATCTCTGGTACAGTTATACCGGTTTATAACGGCCATGTTCGATGATTAAAAAAGTAAAGTTGCTGCTGCTGTGTGGCGGCTTGTCGGGTAAATGAATACTCCCTGAAGATTGCCCGAGTTATCGCATTTAAATTGTCACGTTTACCTTGAGATATCTATTACGCGTTGCAACTCCTCGATCCTCGTTATAAAATAATGATAGCCGCACCACGGTTCTTGACGAACGGAAGTAATCATTTATGATCATCGCCGTTACGATATTATTCCCGTGCGAATAATAATTACCGGTCTCATCGTTCGGTATTTCAATGGCATCATTCAAGCTTATCCTGTTTTAATAGAAATTTTGCGACAGTTTGCAGATCGTATAAACGACGTGTGAATGTTCTACTATTATGATTTTATTGGTTATGGCGGCGGATAATATTTCATATCCCGTTTAAGTAATCTCATGTTAATGCTTTCTTCGGCTCTCGTTAAGACGCGAAAACAGTTTCACTCGATGACTCCAGCTAAACCAATATCGCTTGAACGTTACTCGTATGGTTTCATTAAGAAGCTATTTGCGCTAAATCACCAGATTGATACGGTTCAACGCGTATTATATTCTTGTTTCTGTCGACGGTGCATGATTTAGCAACTTCTCTTGAAATAAATTATTAAATGCTTGAACACATATTGAGACAAAATTAAGAAGAAAGAACAAATCGATTATGTATATTCTTGACGGCAATTCGAGACGTTTGAGGCCGTTTTTTTTTTTTTTTTGAACGAATTTTTTATCTTTTAAACGAGATGCAGGTTTTCGTTGTAAGTCTGATCTTTAAGATCAGAGTATCGATTTTCCAACAGAAAAGTGTGCCGCCGTGAGTACTCTCTACATGACGTTTGCGGCGCCTTCTGCAGCTTTCTCTCCGCGAAGTGGACAGGCCGCGTAACAAGAAAGTAACTCGCCTTTTAATTAGTCTATTATCGCGTGTCGTATCCCCGACACATCGATGCTCGAGATTGGTCAATTTCCAACTCCGCGCAACGAAAGGCTCTCATTATATCTTCTATAACATTGTTTCGATTTCGCAAATCATTTTTATCAATAATAATAGATTATGTAACCATGTACTTCCTCCTTTAGTATATTCTGGTAAAAATTCCTCATTAGGAAAAAATGTAGTTTCTCTGAATACCTAACATTTTAAGGACGAGCCACTTTTTGTTTTTGCTAGTCCAACACAAACTTAACAATTTACTTAATTGCGTTAGCATAAATTTCATTAAATGCTGCATTGACGTAATCTAGAATAAAAATAACTCGTCCTTTAAATTATTAAAATAACGGACGCAGGAAAATTCCAAGAAAGGTAGAGCATCGTTCATTGAAATTCAATCGAGAGCAAATGAAATTCTTGACTGATGAAATACTTGGAAGGTTTCAAAGATTCCGCAGGAATATTCCCCGTAAAAAATCGACGGTGTTGTTATCCACAGTACAGGTGTCCGGTCGAATATATTCGACCACGTAACGAGTGCAGGTGAAACTCAACGAAGCGCAAAATTGCATCTTCTCCGGTGTAGAGTAACGACGGGGTTCTTAAACTCGTTTTAACTTCGCCGGTTGTGCATAAATTTCTTTGAAGTCGCGCCTTTCTTGAAATGCGCGCCAGACATCCTATTGCCTTTTATTGGCCCGATTGGAGAAGAAACGAAAATAAATATAAAAGGTTGTATAGATCGTCTAGACTTTAGGCACTAGGTTGTGTATCAAAGAAAAACTGCTTTCAGATTGCAGCAGGAAGTGTTAATTCTCACACAGTGGGGAAGATCCGCTGACGTATAGTTCTTTTGGAATTGTATATACCTGCTGCTTTGACAAGCGCCTACCTGAAACTTCTTCCTTTTATTCCGTTGCTATATTGGGGTCCATGAACAGAGTTGTAGGAAAGAAATTCTAATTCTTCAAAATAAGCTTTACAAACACTTTTGTTCGAATTTTTTTAATAACTTATAACGAAAGGAGTAGATGTGAAGAACTGTAGAATGATAGATGTACAAAACTTAATTAGGGGGACAAATCAATTTTCTTCGAAAAGGACCGAATCGATTCTCTGACATTCAACTTCGTTAGGAATTAGGAACAGTCCAAAGTCAATCCTTCGAATTTCGATAGGTTCAAAAGTATAATTTTAGATTAACCGAAGTATCGAAAATTGCAACGTTTGCGAGAAGTCGGAAGGTCAGTGGCCGAGGTTTGCAGAGATCGGGCACGTGCACTCGCACGTGTCTCATTCGGCATCGGCACTGCTTTCATATGCATGCATCAAGGCGGAAAGAATAAACGCATCCGTGCATGCGTATCCGGCATATTGTTCGTAATCCAATTTGTCACGAGACCAAAGTTCCTCACTCAGGAATAAGCGTTGTTCGACGGATGAAACGCGTCTCTCTCCTTAGAAAGCCAAGGTCGTGTCGCCGCAATAGGTGTTCTTGCTTTTGAACGGCAGCCTTCTTTTTATCTTCGACAAACTTTCTCGCCCTACGACTCGCAACTTTCCTTTTTTCTTTCCACGATCCCCTTTTCAGACCTGCGGGTTATTCTTTGGCAAGGCTTTGCGTACAGCCCTCCTTTTATCATGTACTTAACAGTCCTTCGTTCGAAGCCATAGAAACGTTGATTAGGTATACAATTAAAGAAGTTATTTCGTATTAATATCCGTAATTAATAGAGTATGTATTTTACAAAAAGCTACAAATTTTCGATCACGAGTAACGAGAAAATATGAAATCACAAAAGACAAAAAATAGAATACCAAAATTGAGATCCCAAGGAGGAACAGGTCACAATAACGCGATCAAAGTAGCGAGAAATCGTACATCGATCGAATCGTAAGGTGTCCCATGAAAATTTGATCTCTACTTTGTTCTGTCGTTCGTATCGAGCTACTCTGGATGGACAAACGTCAATAAAGTAGCGCACGCGCTGTACCAGCTAACCACGATGCGATATTTCTTGAGCGCCGTTTTCCTTCATATGCCATTTCTTTCCTCAATTTATTTGTGCATGTCGCTAAAAAAAATTCATTTGTTTGTCTTTATCGTAAAAGTGATTTGACAAAAAAATGGCTCAGCTCTTTTACGTCGTAATATCCTTCCTTTCTTCTAAAAATATTTGTATCATTATGGGTACATAGCGGAATATGTTTCGTAGATCTTGGCTGTGTTTCGTCGAATTCGCTATAAGTTAATTAAATTGCAACGATTTATTAAGATGATGTATCGTCGCAAGACCCGATATTTTTGCTTGTAACTTATTTGCGTTGCGCAACAGATAACGTACAAGTACTGTACAAGCCACGTCGCGGATCATTGAACCGAAGAATGAATTAATAAACAAGGGGATACACTCGTCTTCCCGGGAATTCAATTTCAGTGTGTTTTTTCTCGTTCCAATTAATGGAGAAAGATGCCCAAGCCGTTTCAAAAGCGGCATGATCTTCAAAGGACATGGACGTTACCTTTTTTTCTCCCCTTATTATATTATTATATTCTCATTATTACTTAATTATTTAATTACTTTCGGAATTATTCCGTAGGTAGTAGAGTTAAGCAAAGTAGAAAAATTGTAGTAAATTTAAGATAAATTTAAAACTGTTCTTGCCCCGATGATTCTTTCGCCAGCAGGTCTCGAGTTGTTTAGGCATTTATTCCGAATGATGCGACTAACATGTGGACGAGGATGAAGTCACTGCTTTAATGCACTTAACATTAATGAGAAACTTGAGTGGGTCGAATTGACCTCCATTTGTTAATCCAACACCATCGACCGGGCCGCCGTATGTGCCTCTATGCTCCTTTTATTTCCGAGAATCGTTCAAGCGTTACCATACGGCAACTGACTAAATGAAGAGAATAATAAGAGCAAGACAAATGAAGTCAATTTAATCGATAAGAATAATTTGACGGTTGCCAGTAAACTACGAAGCTGTCGCTGCATTGCTAATTGAACCTAATCAATTCGTTCGGGTTTCGTTTGTTCGATCATCTAATAATCGTAGCGGAAACTTTAATTAAACCAACGAGTAAAAAATAAATAAGAAAAAGAGAGGACAAAAAAATACGAACAGAATTGTTATAGATCGTATTGTCTACAAATCGGAAATAGTGAGAAAGGCTTGTTGATAGAAATCTCATTCACGGGTATAGATTCATTGCGGAAATTCATTTCCTTAGAATGGGTGCATTGTTATCGAAATAAGTTAGACTCTTAGTGTGAGACTTATCTGTACGTGATGGTGGCGTGTGTACACGATCTAGGGAACGCCTACGAGGACCTGGTGATTCACGTGACATCCCAGAAAACAGACTTCATTCAAACGTTTTGTCTCTCCTCTGAAATCTTATCGTGTCTTTCAACACAAGGCATTTAACACGATAACACGTTTTTTTTTTTTATGAGGATCGTGTGTAGGATGCACAGGTGTCGACAAAATTTTGATTACAATTCGGCATTAAGACGATTGCTTTCCATCCTTCAGAAATCGGTGGAACAATTCATTCGCAATATGTTGCTATTTTTAGAAACGTAGCAGCGTACTATTGTTTTCTCAAACATCCTTGCGCCGAATTTCAATGTATACTATCTTTTTAACTTTGTATGCTTTTCTGAAATCATATAAGATTAAATTTCGTTGTTGATTTTGTGTAATCGTTACGAGTCGGTATGTAAAAATAGCACCTGGATTCATAGTTCTCAAACGGCAGAGGACAAGCGGGAGGATATGAGTCAGCGTCTCTACGTAATTTAAATTAAATATCACACCTAATGAAATTTGATGTATCTCGCAGAAAAAAAATTTTCCCATTATCAATCTTCTAACGAGAGATTCTCAACTTCTTTCTTTTTTTCCTTGTAGAATGTGGTGGACGATTACCGGTACGTTTGGTAACATATTACCAATCGATTGGAGTAAATCGTATGCTAGAAAAATGCATATGCCCGCACTTAATTTGAACGAGGCACCTGTACCGCATGAAAGGTAAATTTTAATTCCTGCAGTGTTTTAAGCATTTTCTTCGACCTTATTTTGCTGCTTTCCTTTCTGCAAAAATACTTAAAATAATTAAGAAAAACGACGAAGAAATGTTTCTATCATTTTTCAAAATATACAAACCGCGATCTACGTTTGCAAATTAGACGCTTTCATTTTGTTTGCTATAGACCTGAACTACTAGAGGATTTAAGTAGCGAAGATGAGGCTGTCGCAACTGATTTGGACATGCATGCTTTGATATTATCCAGTAGCACCGATACTCACAGCCCAGAGGAACCGTTGAAGACTGCGGAAGAAGTGCTCCGTGAAATAGATGACATAATGCAGGTAAACATCAAATTTACTCGAGCAAAGAAATTTTTTTACGTAAGAAGAGGGGAAAAAATATTCGTGTTACGTAGGAAAGTCCATCGATGGAAAGATCTCCGGATTCCGACGGGTCTTTATTAGATAGCGACGAAGCGTTGGAGAGGAGCAGAGAAGTTTTGGGATCGCCGCTGCATGAGAAAAGTATGTTTTCATACGCGGATATGAAATAACAAACAACATCAGAATGGGCTTCATAATCTTGAGTCATGATCGTTTGTTCTAGAGCTGAAACAACTTACCTCCAGCCAACTCACTGAGCTACTCGGCGAAATGGAATCCTTGGTGGCAGCTCTGAGCGAAACTCTTATCGCAGAACTTGCATTGCGCGACGAGCTGGAATATGAAAAAGAATTGAAGAATCAATTTATCTCATTGTTATTAGCAGTACAAAATCGACGAAGGCAGCATCATGTCACAAAAAAGAGAAATCAAATGCAAAATGGTACTAGTCCTTTACCACAACATAGATCGCTTCAAGAATCTAAGGTAATTCGTCTTAGAACAAGTTCACAGCTGTAAATTTGAAATATCTAATTTAAACAATATTGCTTACAGTATTTAACTACCGTAATCCCATACCATATGGATAGTGGCCCACCGGACAATCAAGCGTTACAAGTTCTCATTAAAAGTAAGTATTATCGATTCAATGAGCGGGCAATGTTGGATAATTATGCGAATGTATTAAATTCTGGTATTTTATCTTACAGTATTGAAAGCAATTAGCGAAGACAGTCCAACTGTACCTACTTTATTAACAGATTATATACTCAAAGGTAAGTGAGTAATTTTAAATTTTTTCAAACAGATACGTGTGTGTGTGTATAAATTTTAATTACTAAAAGAATCATTCTTATTTTCAGTATTGTGTCCTACTTAGTGAGCATACCATAAATTCCTTTATGGAAATCGATGAAAATCGAAAAGAAAGATATTAATTATTAAAGAATACAATTTGCTCTCTTCTTGCCAGTACGCTTTTCAACCGTTGTTGTGCCGCATATTCTTGCGTTAAGGCAGGTGATTTCGCTTCTAAATTGTGTCTCGAACTATACTTTGTATCAATTGTAGATTTATAGAGTCCGTGACACTCACATCTAGTCTTACTTTATATATTACCACATGTATATTATTTTACATAAGATACATTTTTAATAATCTATATATGCGCTCTATAAAATACCTCTTAATCGTGTACAACTTATAAAATCTTCATTTTTGTATATGTCATCATGAATTTCGTGACAATTCAGTTTTTGTAATTTTTTGTACATAAAGATCTTATTGAAATGTGTGAGCAAATTTTACTATATTACCGAAAATATTTATATTTATGTAGAAAAGCATACCTATTAACTTAGATTACAACATATGAAATTATGAACTTAGTGTATATTGTTGTAATGCCCATGTACCTAGAATTATCTAGTAACGTATCGCGCAAAAATAAAAACATCTTGTTGCTGTAGAACAACTTTACAAATGTATACTTAAAATCTGTTTAGTAATTACATGCAAAAGATGCTATTGAACACTTTGTGTACAGCAACACAGTTGTTTTGCACATATTAAAAATATTGTGTTTGTTGAGACAAAGAAATAAATTAAACAACCTTATTATTAAAAGATGTCATTTTTATCCATATGAATGCAAGATT
>KQ435727.1:451466-472846 GCA_001276565.1 Melipona quadrifasciata | reverse complement strand
AATGTAAAATATCCTTAACCTAAAATATGACGGGTGCCGGGCTTCATGTTCCCCGAGTAATGCCTAAAATAATTCGAAATCATTGTAACGTTTCATACTCATTTTTAATACTTTAGATTTCTTAATGTCTTAACTTTCCGTGATACATGTGTATAAATACATTATCGTATTGTCGACTATTAAGCATTTGATTAAACTGTAATTTTTCTTTTTAATTAAAGTATCCAAAAGTTTAAAAATTGTATTATGCTTTGGAGGAGTAATTTTTCAAATTGGATAGTTTTGTATTGTCCATTTATTGGTAGTTTTATTTAAGATGTTGTTCAAATATGATTATTTGAAATCTTCAAAAGTTATTATAATTGGAAGCTAAATATCAATAAGAGTCTTAAAAACAGTGATAACATTATCTCTTTTTTTCTGAAGCAGTATAATGAAATTTTACTTTAATGTAACAAATAACATGATGAATAAAGAATATTTTCAAATATTTGTTACATGTAAATCAACTTTTATGTCAGGAAATTAATAAAACAATCATTCTGTCTAATTTAGAGTCCAATGATACTATTTTGAATGATATAAACAATATTGTAATAAGTTTTGAAAAATGTAAATAAATATTTTTTGAGCGATTCAGAATTATTTTTGCAATTATGAATTTTATTTTGTTTATAAATTTGCAGGGTAATCAATAATGTGTTAACTTTTGTAAAATGTATTGCTAGAACCAGTTTTGTGATAATCAACAATGTTTATTGTATACCAACATATGTAGTATGGATGACATTATTGTTCCCTGTAAAAGTTTATCAACCACAAGTATATTGGAGAATCGAAGGATTATTTTTTCATTGGTTATTAGCGATGGTGTCCATGTGGAATTGGTCTGCAGGTTATGATAGTGAGTATACAAATAATTTATATATACATAATTAAGATAGTAATAATAATAATGCAATCATTTTTAATTTATAGTAATAGAACAAGGTGATGATATAGAAAAAATTATTAGTGAAAGAACATTAGTAATAGCAAATCATCAAAGTACTGGCGATGTTCCTATACTAATGACAACATTTAATGCTAAACCAAATGTGTTACCTAATCTAATGTGGATTATGGATAGGATTTTCAAATTTACTAATTTTGGTATAGTTTCTATTTTGCACCAGGACTTTTTTATCGTATCTGTAAGTGATTATATGTTTCTTAATGTATTAATAGTACCTTATACAACTGAGTTATTTTATTTTCGATTTTTTATTAGGGCCGGAAACGAAGAGAAGAAAGTTTGAAGCAATTAGAAAAACATTTAAAAGAAGCATATATTCCTTTAAACAGAAAGTGGATGGTTCTCTTTCCAGAAGGAGGTTTTTTATGTAAAAGACGAGAAACGTCACAAAAATATGCTAAAAAGAATAATTTACCAATTCTTGAAAATGTTACGTTACCACGGGTAGGAGCAATGCAAACTATATTTGATACAATTGGTCCATTACAAGAAAATAATACAACAGAACAACAATTAAACAGTAGACCAAGTAACTAGTTTTATATAATTACTATAATTTAATTGATGTTTTACATTAGTTACAATAAATAACAATATGTATTACTAATATATACGTATAAATTTTTTTTAGGTATGTTGGTTGCTAAACCAGAAATCAATTGGATTCTAGATATAACAATAGCATATCCTCAAGGTAAACCACTTGATTTACCAACAATTATAACTGGTTCACGACCACCATGTGAAACAGTTTTATTTTACCGAGTTTTCCCTAGTTCAGTGGTAAGTTTTAAAACGTAGATTGGCAGTCATTTATATTTTCTGTGGAGATATTTTATTACATTATTGATTTTAGGTTCCACGAGAACCGGAATTATTATCTAAATGGTTATATGATAGGTGGGTCGAAAAAGAAGCACTTTTGGAAAATTTTTACAAGTATGGTACATTTCTTGGAACGCAAGCACCTGCCAATGAAGGTTCCAAGATCCATCAGGATCCATTGAGATTCCTAGTCCTTCATTTATTTTTTATAACATCTAGTTATATACATTATAATATGTTTGCATATGTACTATCTTGCTTCTGGTAAAGCGTTTTATACTATACAAGAAATTACAGAAGAAAATTACTTTAAAATATCAGTAAAATTATAATATAGCAAAGTAAAACTATTCCTGCCTCAAATATTATTCTTGATGTTGACTAACAAAACGAATGTATGGATTGTCAATTCCAAATGAATGTTTAAAATCCAATTATGTCGTAGATAGTAAATTACAAATATTTGTTTCGTTACCATATCGACTTATTCATCGTTATTTGTCTGTTTTGTTGATACGAATAGTTTCTTAAAGAATATACTTAAATAAGTATACTTCATGTTGCAATAAGATATACAATTTGAAATACTTATTTGCTGCTATATTTACATTTCGTAACAACAGTTCACTGTGTAGTATAAAACACTTGATTAAAGATGATGTTTAAACACATCATTAATTGGTTTTATTTGAATAGCTGGTATTCAAGATAATTTCAGTCTATTTTATTAGTTATCAATGCTTAAATTTTTGAGTATATAGAGCTGTCTAATATTTTGCATGAATTATTATAATATTTGAAAACTATTTAAGTTTTTCATTGTAAATTCATCATAAAATGAAACTTCAATATGCATATTATCCATAACAAAAATAATTTAATGTTTGTTGATTCAATTACAGTATCTAATGCTATCAGTTGCATGATAGTTTTGATATAAATGTTATCTTTTTTTTGTATTTCTTCATTTATTACAAAGTGCAAAAATGTACCTATATTTGATTATCTGTCTGGAGGACTTGGCAACATTTCAGGCGAGTTTTAAAATATCTTACTCGTGCGTTTTATATTATGGTATATTAAATATTATCTTGAAATGTGTAATAGTAAATTGTTACTGCTATTTAGAAGCAGTGATAGTGAATACCATTTCAAAAAATATCCATTTATTTGTGATATATAATAGAAAAAAAAGTATTTTTCAATGCGAAGTCAATCATATAAACATAATTTTTTTAAATTACATACTAGAAAATTTACATATAAGTTCATAATTCTATGAAAAAGTAGTTGCGAAATTTGAAGTAAATTGTTTCGAAACTTGGCAGAAATAAAAATATCTTTTCAAATCTGTCAAAATAAGTAAGGTGTGTACTTTATTGTTAAATTTTTCAACCAATAATAACACTGTTCAGTAAAAGAAGACGATATGTCAGCCGTGCCTTGTTCCTACGGACGAACCTCAGTGTTAATTGTATATACGCATATGCAAATCTCATGCATAATTTTCATAGTCAAATCAATGCCTACAATTAGTTCTTAAGATATTCATATAGCATCACTTTACAAAAAAGGAACTCATAATTGCATGTATGTAGAAGTAATAGAGTTACTGAAGACAGATTTTCGATGCTGCCTAACTGATTATTGTAAAATATTTAGTCGAAATCGAAATTTCTTGCCTTTTGGGTCAAAGAGGCAATTAGCTAATGTACACATGAAATAAATATTCATTGTTGTGAAATAGTTGTAGCAATCAAATTTTTGTTGGGATTATTGTAAATGAAGAGATCAAAATATAATAAATCCAATAAGATCTAATATGGGTATCAAATGATAGACGTGGATATCAAATTTCTAATGCACAGTCGTAATGAAACACAGAAATGTCGAATACATAAATTTACATGAAGGAATATTTTGTTATTAAATTATTTGCAATGTTTTCCTGCATTTAATGGCATTTAATGTGAAACATATAGACAATATTTTCGAAATAAGCAAATCATATACAGGCAGTATCAAAGCAGGAAGAAAATTATCAAATCAAAAAAAATGTATATTTACAATTCAATGATTTCTTGTATCTCATTTATGACATAAATGCATTTCTGCTTACTCAAGACATTATATTATCTTAAAATAATTAGTGTCTTACTCAAGAGAACACTTGATGAAATGTTTCTAGTCTTGGTTGTAAATTTTAGAAACAATAAAACGAGATTCTAAATATGTCACCAATTGTAATACAAGGAATTATTAAATTTGAAAATTGCAGTACATAGTTCAAAATTATAAAATAAAAAAAATAATAAAACTATATTACTAATCAAAAAAAAAAAAGATTACAAATCATATTAAGATTTTACTAATATTTAATTGTGAGTAATGTAAAAATTAGCTCTTATTTATGTTTAAGGATGTAGAAAGAAAACGAAAAGAAATGTAACGTAATGCTAATAGCATAATGTGTTTACATCATTATAAGGGCCAATATTTTTTAAATATTTAACTACATTAGATTTAAAATACAACATACAGTCGTAATAATAAAAGTTAAAATGTCGAGTTTTGTTAATACGAAGAATGGTGTGATTCAAAATAGTTGTATTTATTACAGTAAAATATATTACTGCATTAAGCATTTTGTTTATGTGCTGTGTACGAATTGCAAATCATATTGTTGAAACCTGCTACACTTTTATATGGCACACTTTTTAACAGACTATCAATATGAAGAAAGTAGAATAAAAATGAAAAACTGGTTGTGTTTGGTTGTGTTTTAATTTCTGCACTCTTAATGCTTTTATAAAAGCATTTCTATGAGAGACAATATTATTTATATATATTATATTTAAAACAAAGCTTTATTATTGTTAATATTGAAGCATGTTTTTCTGATAACTGAGTATTGCTTTATGTTTTTTTATAAGGATATACATACTGTTTAAGACTTGTAATGCTGTAAACAAAATAACTGTACTGAAGCTGAAGGCTTTATAATATATGCTGGTATTTGCAACGTTAGTGTACTGTATCAAAGATGTTTAGAAGCTTTGATTTTATATTTGTACATTGCAAACGGCTTTTTTAAAAAGTATAAAAATATAACTAAAAAAGTGTTTAACTATTTTTTCAAAGGAAAGCCATTATAAAGATGAATTTTTAATATCCGCGAAGAAAATACGTAATGCTCAAAAAAAAAAAAAAGTTAGATCGTTTTTGTGCAATGCATGAGACAAATGTATTACATTTCATATTTTTATCATAGAAATATTTACACGATTTGACATGTTTCTAACTGCATCTTAGGTATAACTCCACATTCACAAATACTATACAAAAGCAAATGTAAAGAACGTAACTTTAGCGTAAGTTCAAGTTCATTTTTACAAGAAAATACTTTGCTTGTATTCTTTTCTTATAAGAACTTTAATAAAATTGTTTATAATGTACAAATCTTTTCTTGTGTAATCTGTTATTCGTTACATATACCAGTTATTTATTTTTCATTTAACTGATCGTTCTTGAGAATCGAATATAATTAAAGCAGGATGAAACTTTTAAATTTCGTATCGTATGGCGTAGCGGCGACTTGGAGCTTTATTCGAATGAGTAAATCAGATTTCGTGTCTTAGATTAGATATCTGAAATATACTGGTTCCTTATATTAATTATAGAAAAACCATGTTCAAACCGCAATAACGATTATACAATACATTATAAAACGGGACTATTTATTGTAAAATTATTGTACAAATTGTATTTACAAAGAATTTCGACAAATCAAAGTAATTTAACAATACTTTGCAATCGTGTTATTCATTTCTTTCCCTTCTTATCCAAAACGAAACTAACAAAGAAAAAAGTGAAAAACACGAAATAGAAAAATAGATAAAAACGTGCCAAATTCAAAGAAAAACTACTGACCAAAAAAGTTAGAAAAACTACATAAGAAAAGATCGCAAAATAGCTTTTGAAAATTATAATTCCTGATAAAACAGAATTTAAGAACAAAGCTTAGAATCTAATTAAGAAGAAACAATTGTAAAATTCCATGAATTAATGTTTTTAAACAGTTTTTATTACAAATGAAAATTTGAACAGTTCATGGACATTGAAACACTATCACCACGTAGCGGTGAAACGAGGGAACTAATTACTATGTCTGTTCTTGTCTGTCACTATTGCACTTTTTATCTGTCGCACGAGATGTGTCTGTCTTTATCGAATGCTATTGCGCTTCTTGTCTGTTAAACCATATATATATATATATATATTTGTTCTTGTCGCACACTATTGCGCTCCTTGTCTATAGGTGGTGCTGCCATCTAAGTACTTTCAAATTGGAGTGGAACTAAAATCGTAAAAATGAAAACTCCGACAGATGGCAGAACCTCGATTATTCGTAGACAAGAACCACAATATTGAGACAAGGATATATACATATATGTTGCGCACCAGATAAGGAGCGCAATAACGTGCAACAAGGACAGAAATAGCGATTAGTTCCATTATATTGCTGCTATGTGGTGATAGTGTTTAAATGTCCATGATTTAATCAAATTTTCAAAACATGTAATTAAAAAGATCAATCTATGAACTTTTACAATTGCGTTTTCATAATTAGACCTCAATCTTTGGATTAAATCCTTAATTAGACCTATAGAATGCATAAGCATTTACCAATGTGCTATTTGACAGATCAAAGCATTCGGAGTAGTATTCGCAATAGTATTTAATTTCTGGCAAAATACATCGTTATTTATATGCTACAATATTTGAATAAAATTGGACGTATTGAAATCGAAATTAAAAATACAATAAGCCTTGTAAGAACAGATTCTGGTTTTAATCATTACTATGTGAAACTGATAGTGTCATATATGATATAAAAATATTAAGAGCAGTGCTTCGAAACGTGGAATACAGCAGAGTATTGTTAAATCTATAATACGTTAGTTAATGGCCTGCGTTTGGAATTAATAGCGTTTTCCCGTTGTAAATCACGTTTTTATCACGTTTATTTATTTAATTTCCTATTTTTGAAACATGACAACTCTTAGGCCTTTTACATGCAACGATTTATTCAAGTTCAATAATGTGTGAGTATCAAAATATGCACTTAACAATTAATGATCTTGTTTTTAACCTAAACGTGCAATTATACATAAAAACAATCACATAATGGCCTCTTTTAATAATATTACTTTGTGCAGAAATCTAGACCCACTCACGGAGACAGTATCCTTTAAATACTTTTTGTAGAGTAACTGCTATATTTAAATATATTAGCTACATAATTTTGTAGGTATGTATTTTTCTTAATTTTGAACTTTGTAGTATGGACTTTCTTTTTATACACACTATTTGGCACACTGGCCAGAGTACTTTCAAGTAGCAGAATCGCCAAGTGGAGAAATTATGGGTTATAGTAAGTAATCATTGTATCTGATCTTGCTTGTGCATTGCAAAAATAAATATAAAAATAAATCCCGTAGTTATGGGAAAGGCAGAAGGACAAGGGGAGAACTGGCATGGTCACATAACGGCTCTTACAGTTTCTCCTAATTATAGGAGATTAGGTTTGGCTGCGATGTTAATAGAATTTTTGGAGAAGGTTTCAGAAAAGTAAGTTTATTGAAGATAAAGTTTGATAAGGTTTTAATATATTTTATATTATTATAGGAAACAAGCGTATTTTGTAGATCTCTTTGTAAGAGTTAGTAATAAAGTGGCTATCAAAATGTATCAGCAATTGGGATATATCGTATACAGGACTGTTTTAGAATATTACAATGGAAATCCGGATGAGGATGCTTTTGGTATGCAAATTATTATTATTTTTATAAAAATGTTTTAAAATATAAATTGAATTCTGTTCTTTTTTTTTTTCTTTCAGATATGAGAAAGGCACTTTCAAGAGATATAAAGAAAAAATCAGTGATACCACTAACTCATCCTGTGAGACCTGAAGAAATAGATTGAATTTACGTTGTGTATGTTGTTACGGATTTAATGTAAAGCAAATGACAGGTTTTATGGCCAGCTTAAAAGATATTTAATTGTAATTATGAGACTGTTTTTAATAAATAGAGACTCTTAAAGTATAGATCCGAGCAGTTTATTTCTTTCTCTGTACAATAGTACAATGCTTATACCGCTCGTGCCTTTATGCGTCGTTTTTATGCGAATAAATAATAAATAGAAATGTAAGGTGGTAGGCTCAGTAGAATATTCCGTAGACAGCCAGATGATCGCAAGAAAATTTCTACCACAACTTTATAGCCTTTATCAGCTGCCTTCTCATTCTATTATATTTAGAAACTTAAGTCTAGGGTGATATTTACAGATCAGTGACTTTTTTTTTACTGCATCATGATACAAAGGTGCTAAGCACCTAAATAGTAGCATTTCACTGCATATTATAAAAATTAAAGACAAAATGTCGTTCTTGCATATCTTTGTACTGCTCCCAGTAATCTGAGGTTCTATCGTTTTTTTTTTTCTTTTATATAAATCTTCAATGCGCTAAACAAAGCCGTGCATAGAGTTACTTTGTCTATACTGCTCAGAGAGGCACAGTCACACTCAGCCTATCTCAGGAATTATCAAATTATAGAAGTCTTGTACATATTGCACGAAAGCCCTACTTTCAACTTTTATTTATTTCTGGATACTAAAGAGAAGGAAGACATTTGCTAGTTATGTAGGACACGTCAAGCGAGTACAAAACTTCTATACGTGACGGGATCATCTTTCAATTAGTACAAAAATGTTGCACATATGTTACCGCAGGAACGATACTAATTATTAAAGAAAATGCGTTCCCATTACATCTATTTGGTCGTGTCCTTATAAAATGAACCTATTTGCTTAAACGTTAAATAAATATAAAATATGAGACTAGCTGTTATCAAAATAACATGATAAAATGTAAATTACGTTTGTCACTTTCCGTACAAAGAATTTTTTCTCTTATGATTGAGCTTCATTCAATTCAACCAGACTTAAATTTAATAGTGTCTGTATTTATTGTCACTAATCAATTTCTCAAATTCATTATAAAATACAAGAAATAACTAATGAATGTAATAAAAAATCATGTACAATAGCTTAGAGTTAAAACAGACTGTTATACGAATAATGCAATCATTAAAATTGAATTCCAAGTTTACAGTGACAATAAATACAGTTATATTACGCTTGAAGTATCTTTATATTTCAAAAATCTGAATACTTATATTCATGTGTTTGTTTCTGTTCGTAACTGCAAATCAATTGCAGTTCATCGTACATTCAACGTATTGCGATCGATTTGGCAAGAAATAAGAATTTTGTCGACGTACTCTCACATTAAAGACAAAGGTATCGCTGCATCATTCACTACACTTCTAAACATCCAGTAACTCCGATTAATTATATACACACGTGATACATCACTTCTGTTTCTTTATCTTATGCTAAACGTTTTGAATTTGGTATATAAATACGGTAGCAAAAAGTTTCAGCACGATGCTTTAGCTTTTTTTATTTTTTTATTTTTTTTTTAATGAAACTATTCGATGTAATTTCAGACATAATTTATTTTAGGCAGTGTTGCAGATCGATTTCAATTAATTTCAGTCACCCACGTTCAAATCGCGTGGACTACAGAGTTTTGCATGCCGTCAGGTATGTACACAGAAACGTCGTCTGTCAAGCATCATCTCTAATTTACACAAAACGCAACTAAAATCAACTACAGCGTACACGTTGCTGAGCGTCGTCCAGTGTATCATTTTACGCAGATTCTTATAATACAATCTGTAGTATAAAGTTAGTGCCTTGGCAGGATCAGACTTTCATGAACCAAATGCCGTATTCCCCTGCTTCTTTTTCCAAAATCGATTTACCAGTCTTTTTTTAAGGTCTTTGGTGGTCTGGCGTCGACTTTAAAATGTCTGGTTGCGTTGGAAGACAGCCCGAACCTAATTTAATTTTCATGCTATCAGTAAAATGAGAAAAAGAACGAAATAGGAAGATACGTGTTTTTACAAACCAGTCGTGGGTCTTAAGGTCGATTTTATGGATCGGTGAGATCCATTACGGGTTAACGTGTTCATTTGTGGGGTGCCAGGCAAAGTATGTCCCAAGGCGTTCATATAATCGGCAATCAACAATGTTATTTCCAGAATCTATACAGAGACGAATAGATAATCCTTAACGTTTTAAAAATCTCACTTCTTACGTTTAAAAATCTAGCTTGCTCGATGATATACCTTAGGTTTCGAAAGAGCAAACAGAAGTTTTTGTTCAGCTGCACCTTCATCAGGACAAGCGACCAGCATAAAATCATCCAAACATCCTCCAAATGTAACTATGTTTGCATAATTATAACGACACATTACTGCCATCGTTTGTAGTTCCAGTAGAGTGACACTATCCTCGGAAACGGCTATCCATACGGTTATCGGTTCAGCTTGCTTCAACTGTACAAGAGGATATCTTTAAATAATTTTGTTTTATATTTTCGTATCCGTAAAAAAAGTTTCGATATCAACCTTTGCTTGATACAGTGTAGCTCCGAAGAAAGGCCATTTTCTAGTACAAGTTAGATATATGCGAACACAGTCTAATACGCTACGACCTTTTAACGCGATCCATTTTTCTTGCAGTTTTTCTTGCAGTTCTCTACAATGAAAAATCCGCGATTTTAGATATAACTGATTTTAGATACTTGATCATATTCTTTGCAATTTACTTTACACTTGCCTCAATTGCTCGGAAGTAATGTTTGTCCGATATCGTACGGGATAAAATTTGTCCAAAGCTTGCAGCACCAGATGATGAGGATTGCTTCCTGGGCCGCTTCCTCGGGCTTTGTCGTTGTTATATTCTCCAAAATCAATCTGCAATATTTGACCATTAACAATCCCTCCAGGATTAAAACGACTGTACTATTATTTCTAAAGGACAACTTCACCTGTGCCATTAACGATGCAAGCTCAAATGCAAGTTCTCGATTTACTGGAAATTTGCCTTGTACGACTTGTTGATTAACTTGATAACACAGAAGAAGCCTTTCCCTGTCGGTTTCCATCTTAGTTGCCTGCCTCCAGTAACATCGCGATTTGTACGTTAACTGTATTACCCTGGTGTTCTCGAATTTTCCCAAACCCTTTTCTCTCAATGCGGTTTCCCATTTGGAGATTATATCGCAAAGATGAAACGAATGAAATCAACGTAATCGGACTATCTTTTTTAAATATTTCTACTGCGACTCACAAATCTCCTCGCGATGCGTACTTTTGCTTGAAGATCGATGAAGTGTTCAAGATCCTTCTCGATGGGATCATCGCTGAATAACGTGAAACCCGATTGATGAACGTCTCGGCAACCAATCTCCTGGTTCAGAGTATTTAGAAACTCCTCTATCGTTGTGCTGCCGTCGAAGCTTACAACCTGATACGTGCCGTTTAAGAAGTGAACCGGTATAGCGTGCGGCAGGGAATGATGATAGGGATTTTTCATTAATATCGATAGGACCTCCATTCTCGAGGGCTTCACTTCCCTTCCGCCGTTTTGCAATGTCCTTTCCAACGCTCTCTCGCAATAGGCTGCGTACTTGCCGCATTCCGTTCTACCGAAGAAACAAGAAATTTACATTCGAATCCAAATTTTACGCGACACGAATAAAAAGATAGGAGGAGGAGGAGGGCCGCTTACTTGGTGTCGGCGTTCCTTTGCAAGTGTAACTTCAGGTACCAGAGTAGCCGATTGTTTCTTGGTAGGAATAGAGAAACAGCAAGGGCGAGCAGCTGCCATCCCTGGATAAGAACGTACTGGGCGGGATTAGTTTTGCAGTCCAATATCGTAGACGTCGAGTGGCCCTGCATGAGCGGAGGACTGTGAGAAGTGGAGGCCGTCGATTGTGCGTCCGCATTTTCACCGCTGCCATTTGCCGCGGGACTTTGCGTATCGCAGGTGAACAGCGATTGCGTGGCGCAGAGAAGGAGCTGCTGCAATGGTATGCTGGCATACTACTATATCCCTGAATCGAACCAGTCCTAATCTACTGCTTTTTTTTCACTTTGTTTCTTTTTTCTTTCTTTCTCGTTAAATAAATCGCGCTCCACTGTCCCCCGTGTTCGTTATTTCTTTTATGGAATTCTATTTCATTAGGACAATCGAGGGCACGGTGATTCGAAAATCATTGGACTTCAGCAGCTCATCGCATATTTCAATATGCATTTGAAAAATTGTACGAGGAGTACAATGGGACAAACGTTCGAGCGTTCTCGGATCTCTGATGGAACACTCTATAGATTCACGTTACACGTCGTAATATAATGCCTGTTAGTAATGTAAAGCAATCGAAATCGGACTGATTAACGCATAACTCTATGTGTGTTAATCACATAAAACGCATGAACTGTAATAAGTCGAATGAATTAACAGAAATGTGGATGAGAGAAGCGCTTTCGTATTCTTTTTTTTTTTTTTTTTAGGCCATGTGAGTCTACCTTACAGCTCGATTTTTTTTTTTTTTTTTTTTTTTTTTAGGCCATGTGAGTCTACCTTACAGCTCGAAACTATTTTTCTCTCGTTCGTTTACCACGAACGAATCGAATACGCTTTTTCTCTTTAATATTCCCCTTACAATTAGTATAACTTAACGGCGCATAGCTTTCGAAGCTCTCTCGGATCTAATTGCATTCTATGACGGACGTTCGAATCTGTAAGGAATTTCTAGCTGTTGCTGTTTTTTTTTCTTCATCTTTTTCTTTTCTTCAAAAATCATTTTTCTTACACAATCGTTTTTATGACCAGATAATCAAAGACTAATTTTTCTAAGCAGCATTCAAAAAACAGAGAATATCTTGTAATGAGCTATCGAGCAAAAAAACGTACGGAAACAGAAACAAAAAATCAATCTAGTAAAAAGATGTTTTTCTGTGTGTGGTTTTTTATGTACACCAACATACCATTCTGCAAGTGTGTGTGCCGCAGAACGTATTTTGACAAGTCCGAAGATCGTGATATTTTATTAGATAAATCAGACGATCGATCGATAATGCATCGATGATGAAATATGATCGATGATTCGCAGAGAGTGAGAGTCTAACTGATTCTTCAGATGAGAGGAATGAATTGTCGAAATATGTTCGGCTCACATGATAGGGCATCAGGGTACAGGTGATCGGGTATCATGTAGAGAAATATCAAAAAGTACACAATAAAAATAAAATAAACTTAACATGACGATGTTCTATGACAAAAAAAAAAAAAAAAAAGAAAAATAAGAATTGGAAAAAAAAACACATGCGATTTTAGAGTAGCCTAGGAAGAGCACACGTAAAGCAGCAAATGAAAATGAAATGTGAATGAATGTTAAAACTAAAATCATTTTTTGTTAAATACTTCGTCAAGTATTATTAATGTTACGGTTATTATTATTATTATTATAATATATTGCTTTTGCAAATAAACGACAACTAGTTGTATTAATTATTAGTTAGTTACTTTATAAAAGAAAAAAAAGGGATGGAGATAACTAAACAGTTCACCGCTACTTTAACGAGATTACTTCGTATAATACTTGACTAAGCGTGCCCGATGTACCATTTCTTCTGATTATACGGAAGCGATATATCCAAATTGTATATTTGTTTTTCTCTCAATAGACCTTTTTAAAGAATATCATGGGCTACAAACCTATTGGCTCGACGATAAAGTTTCGGCCAATAGGTAAAATGTTTAATGCAAATCACGCGACAAATGTCGGCTGTAAAAATGGTACAGGGTTCGGAGTGTTTGTTAAACAATAAGCAGGACTTACAACGCGCGCAGTACCCAGCGACACAAGTCTGGCGGCCTTTTTTACCTGTACGCCCAAACGGTGTTGAGTGTGACGACTTGTCTGCTTTACCAATGCACATATGAATTCAGACTGTAATTCAGGCTGGTCTATGCATTGTTGTAACGCGTTTTGCGCTAATACCACATGGTAGTCTATGCCTGCTTGCTCCACTGCCACCGACATGAACAACTGACAAGCCTGTAGCGACAAACAGTATTGTTTCTTTAACCATTCTCTTTCACGTATCACTTCTGATGAACGATATCTTCAAACTCTATGTACTAACCTTGAAAAGCTTGATAGCCTCGGTTTGCAAGGCTTCGGATGTCAAGCTGGTCAGTGGGCTAGTGATGTTTTCTTTCGTGTGAAGCAACAGCGGGTGTCTCCACAGAACACAACTAGGATCCCCGTCGGTTTCCATCAATCTTTGCACCAGCTGTTCGTATTGAGTTCCGGCACTAGGTCCGCCTCCGGATACCACCGTTAAGTGGTACAACCAATTGTCTTTATCTTGCTTGTGAGGCATTAGCAAGTACGTAGGACCTTGATGGGTAGGAAAAATACCGATTGTTCTTTCGTGAGGACATTCAGCGTCTCTCTCTTCGCTGTCGCTGTCGGACACGTGCTCGACCTCTTCTACTCTAGCGTCTCTCATATTTATCTGTCCAACAGGATTCTGCAAGAAGAATGAATCAGATTTAGGGTTTAGCAATTCACGTGATCAGTGTAAATTATCTAACAATTTACGTATTGAAAAAAAAAAAAAATGAACTACTTACCGTATCATTAGGGCACTTAAAGTAAAGGAACATTTTTCCAATGAGGACGCACCAGCACTTCTTAGCGTGTCCGTTTTTCACTTTCGTTAACCACCCCTGTATCGTAGGTTTGTTATCTTCCTTACTGAGCAAAAGTTTCGTCGCGTTTCGCCTTTGTACGTTTTGCAAAACCCTTATCCAGTCTTCCATCGTTGCGATACAATCTGCCGTTAAGTAATACGTCTTTTTCCCTGTTGCTATCTCAAACGTGGCAGCACCTTCCGCCCTGTTTATCCTGTTTGGAATAATAATTTTAACTTTAATTGTATTTCCTTCAAGGAAGAAAATATAGTTCGTCACCACACAATTACCTGCACACTTCGTCCAACACAATTTGGCCTTGAGGTTTTCGATTAACGTCGTTCTGACTTTTCCAATAGGTGAGCACTCCGTTTTTCAACACGAACCACCTCTTTCTCCAGGTTTTCAATTTACCACCGAGTTTCGCGAGGTGGCCGGTTTTTTCCAAAGACTCTTGCCGCTTTGGACTTTCACCAGAGACCCGCATTAGCAAACTAGGCATACTAGATTCGAAGGACGTGGAGCTCAGAGCATCGGGAGGTATCGCATAGTCTTCCGACAGACCAGATTCCAGAGAGGTATCTACAAATGGAATAATCTTCAAGTTGTTGGACGCACGATCGTTAGGGTTCAAGAGTCGCGAGTGACATTTAAAATGCTTACCACGTTTCACGCTTTTGCTAGGGGAACCGCTAGAGCTTCTCTTCGCGGGACTGAGACTGCTGGTGGTTTTAACGCTTTTCGATGGACTACTTCCGCTGCCGAGGGAAGAATCCGTGTTGTCCGAAGAGCTGTTGGTGATTCTCGTGTTAGTTTCCGTTTGATTGGGGTGCTCCTCGCCGTCCGAACTATCGTCGGAACTGTCACCAAACGGCATTGACCTAATTTGACTGGCTCGTCCTGAAAAATTGAAAGGATCATGGAAACTTGCTCCTAATATCATTTGGAGGATAAACAACAGCGACTTACCCTTGACCGTTGCATAGACCGGAACTGAAATATCGCAATAGCCTTGGGAGTTGTGCGCAGTCAAGTTGTGTCCTGTCGCTTGGGAATGTTTCGACGAGCTAGTTGTGTTGGTCATCGTGGAAGGCGCGGATTCCTCGTTCGTCGGTGGACCGATGCCAAGCCCGCCATCCGCTACCTATGAAATTCGTAAACGCGTTTGTTTCCTTACTGAATGTAACAACTTCTTGGGGAGTAGTGTACGCCATTTCTCACAAATATATAAGACTCACGTTTACTTTCTGTTCGAAAAAAAATTACGTAACAAGCTCATTCACAGATACAATATATCATCAATACCTGATATATCTTTGCCTCCCAACTGGGAAATCGGTGCAGAGGCGGAGTGGGTGGTCGAGGACCTTGCGTACTTTGAGTCCAGTTCATTCCTTCTCTACTCGGCGTGTAGATCTCCGCGTAATCGTGAATGGCCTCCGAGCTGCCGCTGTCTCTGCTCGTCTCCGAGACGCCGGGTATATTCGGCAGCATGACCAAGTTCTCCACCGCCGCGGCGAGCTCCTCCGATAACAAGCTAGAGCGAAAAAAGAACGGCAAGCATAAAACACGGAACTAATTCAGGCTGGCAAACGCATTCGATTCGCTTCGTATGGACAACGCGATCAGCGACAGCCCCGGTAGCGATGTGCTCGTGCCAGTAAGAACGAAGGAAATCAAAGAGTGAAAGTAAAGGAAAAGCTCGATATTCGATGGCAACAGAGAACAAACTATTACACGGGGTCGACAGATCCCCGCAGGAAGTCTCAGGACGTTACAGGGTACCACAGTTTTGAGAGTCGGGCGCCGCTATCACGTCGTGAGACCTCCCAAGGAGAATCGAGACATATTTACACGCGACGCTACGAAGGCTAACGAACGATACGCCAAGCAAAAGCCAAAAGTAGCGGCGATCATTGCGAAAGAACAAGCGAGATACGTGTACGTAGGCGCGAAGCGTTAGTCGACGAAGATCTCTCTCGCAAGATTCTCTACCTCGAGTCCATGTTGGTGGTCGTGATCCCTCGTTGTATAGTCCCACAGGCGGACAGGTGTCTTCGGTGCTTGGTACCAGCTTGCGGTTCCGCTACGGCGCTCTGCACGCTTTCCGGTACGGCTTGCGGCGTCCCCTCCAGGCTTTCCGATCGTCTGCGTAACGTAGAGTCCACTTCCAGGGATAAGGATGCCCTTGCAGGTGCCTGAAAAATGTCGAACATTTTTTTTAATATTAACGACAGGATATTTACGAGTATTTCAAGTATTTTAAAGTCAAAAACCGTGGTGAAAATTTGAGGGAAACGAGAACTCACAGGTGGTTTCAGGCCGATATTGGTTATGTGATTCCTCAACAGTTCCAACTGTTGATTGCACTTGTTATTCTGTTCTCTTAGGTGCTGATTTTGCTGCTCCAGTTCCCTCAACTTATTCGTCACCCATTCCTTGATTCTCGCGGCTTTCGCTTCGACCTGCCTCGCGTCCTGAAGCCGCAACTGCCTCTGCAAGCGTTTGGTAATCGTTCGTAAATTGCCGGTTATCTCGTCCATTCTTTGATACGGCTCGTCGTTTTATCATGACGTAACCGTGTTAGAGATTATCGGAATACTGATTCTGCAAAATCGCTTGCGAAACCAGATCCCTTTATCGTGCAGAATTCTTGGAGATTCATCGGCAAGGTGACGTTACAGAGAACTCGGCGAGTTTCGCATACGAACGACAGATTTTTATACAGCATTTCCGAAAGGAAATAAGTTCAAGGTTGCATCCGTTACCTGTTCCTCGACCTGAGTTTCTAGCTTCGAGATGCAAGCACAGTGGACATCCTCGATCTTGTCATTCTGCGTACCGGAGGTCGACGGCAGCGAATGCGGTGGAGAACCAACACCGGATGTGCTCAAGCAGTATTCACCCTTCACTAGCCGCTCCTCCATCATCCGTACCTGTAAAACGTCCAACGTATACTATATCTGTCGTACAAATGTGTGATTCTTAATTCCCAAGTTAATCTCTGTTTTTACTCCTTAAAATACTCTGTAGACAATGAGGATAATATACTTTATTTCTCTTCCGGGAATGGATTCGATCGCACGTTCATAACTGACAATAATTACATACTAGACTTGTCACAAATTTACTACCACAATTCTAATTTTGATATTACTGAAAATGACTCTTTACGTCATGGTTCAGAGGAAGCCACTCACTGATCGTTACCCATAAAACTTTCCCAGGACGAACCCTCACCGAACAGTCCACTTTTCAACCGATAAGAGGTAGAACTCTGTGAATTTCATCGGTTTGAAAAGCGTCACGCGAGCATGCCACGTTTCCGGCCTGATCGAAGAAGCATGGCAGTCGGAGAGACGCGTGGCGTGGGACCGTCGAGTAAACAGCGATGACAAAGCGCGCAGAGTGAGAAAGAACGAGGGAGGAAAATGGAGAAGGAGAGAGAGAGACAGAGAGAGAGAAAGGGAGTGAGAGAGTGAGAGAGAGAGAAGAGGATTGGTTTCGCATTGCGTGTGGATCTCGGGCACCCCTTTTCTGGCATGATGGTGGCAATGCTCGTTTTGCAGCAGCTGTCAAAAATCGATATCACGCAGCACATACGTAAGCGCCGTACTCCGCGCGTCCACCAAAGCAGGAAAAGGGAGAGAGAGACAGGGAGCGATATCGAGAAAATCAATACACGCCACAACGGAGAAATCCTCTGTGACCGAATGTTTTCCTCCCGATGGTACCGCGTGTGGCTGGCATGTGCTCCGCGAGTCATATCGATCACCCTCCGCGTTTTCACGTTCACTGTCGTTCTTTTCCGAGAGTCAAGGGCCGCGGCGCGGTGCCTTCTCCTCTGTTCTGCCAATTTTTGTCATTTTCTTCCTTGAAAGAAGAATTTTTCGCATTTTCAATTTGCAAGAACGATGATCGAGGCAGATTACGTACGATGAGTAACAAAACCGAGCAATAAATAGCACCGAACGTTATCTTTTCGAATATCCAATCACTCTTTTACGGAGCGCGCTAGTGTTTCTCCCCGCGTTTCACTGCAAATCACCTCTAACCACGTGCCGTTATCTTTCTACTCTATCCCTGATACAATTTGTCCAACACGCGATGCGACGACCCTGTGTTCGATTCTCCGTTCTCGTAAAGAAAGAAATCAAATTCATCCAGACGGACGTTTGAGAGACGCAAGAAGAGGTGATTCCTTACCCAAGCTACGAGTGGCCATGATAGCCGATCGTCAGGCTAATCAGAATCGACCAATGACCTCTTTAAGCCCTTTGTTCCTCTCCTCGAGGGGCTCTTGCTCGATTCTCGAGGACACTCCCACACACACAGCGAACCAGGCCAGGAGATTTCCCTTGCCTCGTAGTACCGCAACTCGAACCGGGTCTCGAGGGATGAATCGCGGGGTGACCGAAGGGTGCGTACAATGTCGATGATCGAACCGAACTGAACGAGACTAATGCACGTAAACTCTCCGGTCTTTCCTGCGGCCGATGAGTCACGTTGGCTCGTAGCCAATGGCAGAATTCGTAGAGGTCCTCGTGTGCATACACGCCACCCCTGAAGCGAGTGCGTCCGTCTGACAGCCGACGACAGACGGTTCTCTTTCTTGGACCTTATCTCTCTCTTCCTCTCTCGTTCTCTCCCTCTCTCCCTCTCTCTCTCTCTCTCTCTCTCTCTCTCTTTCTTTACCGATTCGCGGCTTCCAACGTCACACAGAGAACGTACGCGGAGAGGAAAAAACCGACGAAAAATCGCGAACACGTTTACAGACTGGCTACATCTTGAGATTTATCGATCTGTTCCACGCTTGTATCTCACAGGCCTGCGCTCGTCGTCACCACGCGACACGTTCTACGATGAACGATCGTCCACGGGGTGTCTTCTAGCGACAGTGATTGGTCTACGGGGGGAGGGGGCCGAGCTTGCCGATTGTCGACTTCTCGACGCAGGAATTGATTCGTCGAGGACTGCGAGACTAACGACTTTCTGATGGGTGAAACAGTTGTGAGACTATCTTTTTCCAACGTCAAAGGAGACCGAATATTTAGAATTTGAAAAGAATCGGAAATGGGAAAGAAGGAGGAAGGGAAGGTAGGAGAGCTGTTTAATTTAGAGACAACGACCGGCCACGGGCGAGTTCATCATTCGATCGAACGACTTCTGCAAACGCGTTTGAACTCTCTATCTAAAGATTTATCGATTCGTCTTGCGTCTCCCGCAGGCGCTGGGCTTGAAAGCGAAATGCTGCGAAACTAGAAATAGCTCCGCGCTGGAATAATCCAATCCCATCTGCTGATCTACAGAAACATCACGTCTGCCGCCGTTCGACACAAACAAGTTTCCCTCCTCCTCTCGGATCTACAATCCGCGCTATCTTCCCTCGCGTCGGGCGAACGTTTTATGAAAATTACATTAATCCGATCTCACGTCTGCGATAAGACGTAGATCCAAAGTATTACAAGCCATTCGAACAAAATCGCTGCGTGTTCCCGCGCGTGCTCGAAAACTTGCAGAGATCTTTCAATTGGAATGGGCCACTTTGTTTTCGTTGCGCGAAACAAAGGGGGGGGGGAGGATCCTCGTTCCGTGGGACGAAGCCAGAGAGGCTGGGGCCCCTCTCTCTATATATCTTTTCACGGTGGTTCGGCGCACGTGCGCGCACACGCGACAAAGCGGTATCACCTCTTGACGGACGCATCGTCGAATCGCGCTGGCTTCCCGCCAAAAGCAATCCGTTAACGTGCACGTACATGCAGAAACATTCATTCAGCCGCGATCGTCGGCGGGAACGAGCCGCGGAGAAAAAAAGGGGACAGACGAGAGCGCGACTGCGGCTGGCTAAATGGATCAACGACCGACGAACGCGTGAGAAACTCATCAGAACGACTCGACGTTGCTCGTTGCGTCGCGCGCCAGTTTCACGTTGTCGAGGAATTGCACGACACCGAGAGGATTGGAATTTTGGTGATGGTTTCTCGAAGGGAAAGCGTGGAAAGAATTGGGCGCACAAATGGTTGCACAAAGACGTCTGTAGATGTTATAAGATTTTCTCCCATGTTTGATGCATAAATTGAAAAATATATAAGGGTAACGACACTATAAAGTATCCACGATAATATTTCCCTACTATTTTCAGCCCAAGGAAATCAATATAGATAAAAAAAAAAATATTGTTTCAGTGTTGAGATCGAACGTATTACTTTGTGCTAAGTTTTATATTTTTCAAAATCTTTTTCAAGTTGTCCGACTTCCTTTGTTGGAATATATACGTGCTAATGGAACGTTAGATTTAAAAAAAAAAAAAAAATTCTCCTCAGACGAAGTATTACCCCGAGGATTAGGCGACTCGGATCGTTCGACAAGGAAAACTGTGATTCCAGGGTGACTCGAAGAAGCCTGTTCAGAGACAGGCTCGAGGGAACGACCGTTCGAGGGGGGGGAACTCGGTCGCGGTGAAACAGCAACATCGAAACGAGCCCGGCGCCACGGTTGCTTTGAAATATTTAAAGGAACTGTGCAAGCGGGGCGCAAGAAAAAGAACGACCGCGCGCCGGTACCTTTATTTTGTTTGCTTCGCGGGTGCTCACGGGAAACGAGGATTACTCATGAATTGGCGTGCAGCCAATTCTATACGCGACACGTCCCGTCAAAGCGGGTCTTGTTAAGTCGACCCGCGTCCGCTAAGTTGCTCCTCGCCTCTTGTTCCTTCCAACGCGACACTCCGTGTCGACGCGTCCGTCGATCTCGAGCGACGTCGGACTCGAGCTCGATCGAACGCACCGAACACTTTGTGACCTTTCCTTCTTGGAATCTACTCGTCACCTAGACACTGGCCTAGACTTTATTCTCGTCA
>KQ435727.1:424562-442104 GCA_001276565.1 Melipona quadrifasciata | reverse complement strand
AAAAAAAAAAAAAAAAATGGATAGGAAAATAATTCCAGCGGGCGTCCGCAAGCGGAATTGCGATGGGAATTGGGCACGTAGGCAGTCGAGAGGCGGGCCGCAACCCGGGCGCGTCGCCCCAGCCACCGTGCAATAACAATAACGACGATCGTACTAACAATCGCGAGGACGAGGATGACGGTGTTACCGCGTCGATAATAAAGCCTCGTCCGCGGGACAATCGAATCTCGAGTGGAGGACAGGGAGGACGAGGATGCAGGAGAACGCGACGATTCGACGCGACACACGCGCAGAGTTCTCGCGACAATCCGCCTGGAATAGATTCGACACTTCTTTTCATACCTGAGAAGATGTTACAAAACTGAGAGAAATGTCTGGATTCTCTCACCGTGGTGAGAGAACTTTTTTGCCGGCGAAAGAGCAAATTCGCTCTTGTGCAGAAATATCGAGAGGAACGATATACCCACGTTGAATCGTTCGCGCATCGATTTTTTTTCGAATTGAATAATTTCATTTGGAAGCCGCCCTCGACGAATTATCGTCGGACGATACTCGGCCATTCCCGATCGCCGATGTTTCGCCAATCAGAACCAATTTTCCCAATTTTACTATCGTAGTTTGGATTTTTAAAGCACTGCGAACCTGTCACCCCCGCGGGACAATGTAATTTTCTCCCCCTTTCATCCCGTTTGCTCGAACAAACTAGTACATTCGTCGTTTATTTTTTTTTGTTTTTGTTTCCTCTCCCGTTGCGCGATACCAGAGGAATTTAATTTTCATACACGGTATTGAAAGTCTGTCGCGGTCGCTTAATTTGCGGGACGATCAACCCGTTTTTTTGCGATGAACCGCGACGAAAATGCATTATATTTGCTTCATACATATATACATACATACATACATACATATATATATATATTGCTGGTCGTGCGGTTAGGTCGATTTATTTTGCATATTGAAAAGCCGGCAGTGGCTAACGGGGCGGCGAGCATTTTGTTTGCCCATCGTTCGTAAGAGCCGGGCTTTTACCAGCCCCGTGTACAACACGAGAGTCATGAATTTTTCAAGAACACGCGTCACATTTTCCACGCACAGGTATCGTTTGATCAAATTTTTCAAACTTTCCCTTTGCTCTCTGAACCCCTCCTAGCCGCTCCTATTGTTCTTCAAATTACCGCGCAATTGCTTCGGTTCTTCTTTTTTTTATTGTCACTGTCATTCGCCCGTAGAACTCCTTCTTTCCAAATTTGCCATTAAACGTCGGTATTAGAAATCAAACTGACGATAAGCTGACGTTACTATTGCGCTACTCGATGCTTGAATTTAGACTCTGCTTAAACATCTCCAGGGTAATTGCACGAATTGAAATATGCAGGTTGTTCGTCCACGGATCGGTCACAGAGCACGGGCGTGTGCACAAATTTGCGCGCGAGACGGATCGACCGGCTGATAATTAAGTCTCTTGGGTACGGAAGCAATCACGAGTCCCGCCTTAAGTATCGTCTGCTTGAGATTCGTCGGGCGGACGGAGTTACAGCCCGGGGAAGCCATGGGAAAAGCCGAAGGATGGTAATTATCGAACTACGAGAGAACAGAAACCTGTTGGTCGTCTGTCGTAATCACCACTGTCGCAAATTTTCCTATAATGCGCAACAACGTAGCGATATATACACAGCGACAGACGAAACTAAATTCTGGCGATATCAGGCACGTTGATTGGATCAGCCGTGTGTTTTTCCCCGTATCTCGGATGATTGACACAGTTGGATCGTGGGTAGGCCGAATGTCGTAATTGGGTCTCGCGGTACAGCTATACTTCGTCGGATTGCTCGATCACGGTCCCTAGATATCGGCTCGGTTGTCGTATCAACAGATGTTTCATCGGCTGGTTCATTGTTGGCGAACTTCGGCAACGAGAACGTCACCCACGCGTACATCCACGTCCTAGCGAGAGAAGTTCTAACGATCTCGTGGACAATCACGTGCACGAACGTGCTATTGACTCAATAGTTGGCTGACCGTTGTCGTTCGCTTCGTATCTCGTATGCCGAATGATTCAGTGGTATCTCCTTGAAGTTTCGTCCATAGAAATTCGCTCCCAGAACCGTTTCGTTCGATATTGTTCGAAAAGATTTCGAGGAGTCGCAAGAATTTAATTACACGTTCAATTGCTACGACCACAAGTTTTGTTTCTTAAAAATAGTACAAGTATCATATAGTGAATTTCCTCCTACGCAGGGATTACGTTGGGCTATGTACAAAGTTTTAAATTCCACACATTTTCTCAAAAAAATATACAAGGATAGTTTGACAGCTGACATTTCCGGAAAGGAGGATCGGCGCATCAGGTGCTTTAACTCGGTCGTTTCCGAGCGAACGCGTCCAATTAATAAGGCCGCGAACCACAGCCTGGCCCCGATACCCGTGCCCTGCCCTCGCCGTACTATTTGCACACAGAGTCGCCCCGGTTCGTTGTCTCGTGCTTTCCCGCGCGCGACTACGAGACTCGGCTGGTCGCATTAAGCGTGGGTACACGAGTTGCCAAGTAGCTATCTGCATATTTACACGCGTTTCCCCGTGTACCGATAAAATCAGCCGCGCGCAACCTGCACGGTTCGGAGGCGGCACACACACACACGGCAATCTGCTAGCGGTGCACTGCGGTGTCATAATCGTATTCCTTGAAATACCTCCGAGCATTTTGGAACCTCGTTACCGGGATGAAAAGGTAAACACGCGACGGAAATCGAATCGAACCAACACACAGGCCCTCGCAACCCCTTCGAATCGAGCATCGATTACGACCGGCTTTAGAACCGCCTCCTTTGAATACCCGTGCTGTTGCTCGTGCGATTGTTAGAACGTTCGAGAGCTACGGTCTTGTATTCTTTTCTTTTTCATAATTATTGCCCTTCTGGCAGCTCGACGATATTTCATCTTTCCGTGTCGGAAGGAAATTTTCCTTTTATCGAATATCTTATATCAACGTATCTGAAATAACTCTGTTTAAAGTTATATTTATAATAATGTTATTAGAACGGTTCCGTCAATTTACGTCCTCGTCCGAGGACTGATAGATATTCTTGAGTAAGTTGATCATCTGAATTAAAAATTGAATAGATAACGATGGATGTTGTAATTAATGGCGATCTAGTTACGGAAGCGATTCTCCGTCGTAATTCTGACACTGGCCGTCGGAAACCGTGGAGACTGTGTATCGATATCGCGAGCGAGGACGTACTCTGGAGAGAGCTGGTCGCAACAACTGTATCATCCACGGTTATATACGCGTGCACTTAACGCTTGCAATTTTTAATTACGCTCGCCGCCAGAATTCGCCGAAGTGCTGCAAGTTTTACGATAATTTCAGGCTATACTTCGTTCTGCCGCGCGATCCGCACCCAGTTAGAAATTCCGCGTTATTTCCCTTCTTCTTCTTCTTCTTCTTCCTCTTTTTGTCTTTTTTCTCTCCATACCGCACAAACCGCCGGACAGCGTGTATTCACGATCGCGATAGTAATTAAACGCTTCCGTCGTAAAACCGCAAAAATTCGTGGAACGGGCGCGCTGCTCCGAAAATAGAGGGGACGCGATCTATGAAAGGAACGAGCGTGGCGGGTCTCCGAACGCGAGGGAAATCGACAGCGTCGTATTTAATTTTTCGTCCCGCGTGCCAATTAAAGTAAAACCACGCGGCCCGTGGGTCTTGTAGGTATTTCGACGAGGGTCGCTGGATCGGCTTTTCGGTTACGCGCGAAATAAATTCAGGATCGGATGTGGCGAGTGGAAGTGGCTGGAATAAATCTTGCGAAGCGGTGGGAAAGAAAAGAGAAGAAAAGGAGACTAACATGAGAAGCGGGAACGTCTTTGCTCAGTTACCGAGTGCTGCCGATCGCCAATATCCTTTTCTTTCCTTTTTTTTTTTTTTATTTAGACGATAAGTCGATTGGTAACGTCAATAATAACGTGCCAACTGTGGCTGATTAATTGAACAATTATGATATTTTAGTGGAAAAGAAATACTTTGTTACGTAGCTTTTTGTTGCCTGGTAATTTATGTATTAGAATGTCAAAGGTTCGATGGAGCCGCCAGTTTGGAAATATTTCAGGGAGATGAAGGAGAGTGTATCCCAGCTGATAAGCGACTCTTTGTGCCGCGATAACTCGAACGTGAAGCGGCCGTTCAATGGGAGAAATCAGCCGGGCATGTTGGCTCGCTCGTGAATAACGCTCGCTTGTGCCGTCTTCCTTATATACTCGTCCCGGGCTTTTACACGAGCCACGAATCAGCGAGCGTCAGATATGCGAAAAGGTCAGAGGGCATCGGCGGTGGAATCTCGCAGGATCGCAGGATAGGCTATGCGAATGGTTCACATTCAGCGAGCATTCGAATACTAAACGCGCGGTTTCGCGGACGGCTGTGTTTGCCTTTCGCCATGCGAATCTCGAGACAAGTGTATCGATCCTCGTTAAAGCGCCCTACGTGCTACCTTTAATCAGCCAACTCAACGAGCTCATCTCCCAACAAGAATGACATCCAGTTAACCTTCTGTGTCTGAAATTTTCGTTTAACCATAACATCGTCGTGAAAGTATCCTGGACCGAGTAAACACGTAGACAAAGGTTTCCTCGCCTTTGTAACGAGCCTTAATCCAACCGTTTTTCCACCGCGGAGGAGAGAGAGAGAGAGAGAGAGAGAGAGAGAGAGAGAGAAAGGGAGAAAAGAAAAAGTTCGCCTGCGAGGCTACGCACGGATGCACGGGAGAGGAAGACGCGCGAGGGTGGTTTAAACGCTTATCCGTGTGAGAGGATGGTCACGCGAATCGGATCTCCACGGACGGCGAGAGAGGAACGAAAGGGTCGGGTCCCCGGTGCCTGTGTCGAGGTCGACAGGGTGGAGAGGATCGAGGTTCGGGGCGTGAGATAAAGAAACGAGGCACCGGCTCGTAACCCAGATGCGTCCCGCGTGTTTTATTGCCCCGTTACGCGGCCAGGCCGACGTAGATGGCGAGATGGTTTCTCGCGCGCTCCTTCCCGGACCTCTGAAATCCGAGCAGGCCTGCGAGGAGAGTTGGCATAAATTCTCCTCGTCCCCGCGATTTTTCCTCTCTCTCTCTCTCTCTCTCTCTTCGCCGCTTGAAATTCGGTTTAATTGAGCCTGGATGCTCGGCGTTCCTCGCGAGTCGAGATAATCGTTCAGAGGGGGAGAGGGGTGGGGCTGGAGAGAGGTTCATCGGTTCTTTTGTATTCCACGGTTGATCTCGGGTCGAGGGGGGAAAATGAAACCGAGGAAAGTGCTTGGATACCGAGAGACGGATAGACGAATCGGTGCGTTCGAATTCTATCGGATGTAATGTACTTAGGGATCTTGTCGGAATTGTTCCTTGCAAACAGAGAGACCTGGAGACGTTAGATGAATAGAAAGAGAGTGAGAAAGAGCGATCGTTTCTCTGCGTTTTTGAAACGTGAATACGAAATACAGAATTTTTCCCAGCGATCCCCGCGCGCTTCGTGACAAATCGACAAAGAGTTCACAATCGGCGTTTCGTTTTAACAACCGAGGTAACACACCGGAGGTGATTGGCCGGGATAATTTCAATTATTTGGT
This sequence comes from Melipona quadrifasciata, assembly GCA_001276565.1. Lineage (NCBI taxonomy): Eukaryota > Metazoa > Arthropoda > Insecta > Hymenoptera > Apidae > Melipona > Melipona quadrifasciata. The sequence goes on along the minus strand of KQ435727.1, from coordinate 436,496 downwards.
ACGCGCGTTGCCAGGTTCGTCGACGCCGGCTGTTCACCAATGCGGAAGGTGCGCGGCCACGGTTTCAAGGTCACCGGCACCTGTCCGTTCGGCCGCATGCCGGCTGGTTAGCAACCTGCCCAGGCACTTTCTCCGTTTCCCCGGCTGATATTATGCCCGCACGCACCGGAGGCAACCGAGCGTGCTTGCCTCGTTATGCATTTTTCAACGTGGCGAGCGAGCGAGTTAGCGAGCGTCCGTCTCGAGCCAGTCGCCCTTGACTCTGTCCGTGGCCCTAACCCTCTCCTCCAACGAGCCTCTTCTCTTCTTCTCGCTTCTTGTTCTTTTTTTTCTTTTCTTTTTTTCTGTTTTATACCCGGCCCCCGTTAATTTCAATTCGCGCAACGTATCAGAATTCGAGCTTCCTTCTCGAGGAAGCCGCTGTGATTCACTGTCAATTCCAAGTGCTTGCGCAGTGTCGCAAGATTTTCTCATTCACAGATCTGAACGTTGCGAGATATTATGCAGCACAGGTTGCGGGTTTTTATACGTGTACGTGAAATTTAAAAGTAACGCGTGGTGTCAAACGAATGCCCGGAATCATCTCCAGAATTTTATAATGCAATTTTCAATACAATCCAGGTTCGGGGACCATTAAACGATCCCAGAACTGACTACAGAATGGAGTGGAAACAGCCAAAGTCTGGGAACGCGCACGATACGCGCCATCGTCTCCTCCTCGATATTACCCCCGTATTTTTTCCCTCGCGCATCGCGAGTCCCGCCGCTGACTCTGTCCACGAGGGAGGGATTTCCATCGATGGAGGCAGGCCGAAAAACTCGGGAAACATGCCTTTCAACTTTGCCGCGTATCCCTGCAGGGATATTCGCGGGTTCCGAGGGATGAAAACGGTCCAGGGACTCCGGAGGCTTTTCCGCCCTTTCCGCGGTCGCCTAAGCGGCTTTTTGCGGGACGAACGGTTCTGTTTCCCGCGCGATTTGGAGAAAATATGGGGCCTTGGTCGAGTCGGGTCGAGGGATTCGGGCGGCTTCTATTAATTGAACGTCCCTCCTCGTCTAAAAAAAAAAACAAAGAAAGGAAACGTGTGGAGTGTAAGTGCTCTTTGACACTCTCGGCTGACGGATAAGCGGCTAATTGCGAAGGTAACCAAGTTGTTTGGAAGGTGGAACGATGCCGTAGAACTGGAATATGAAAGCGCCTTAAAGCGCCGTGTCGCGTTCTATTTACAAAGAGATTTGCTTAAAAACAGAGAATCGAATTAGAAGACGAGGTAGGAGGTGCTCAAAGAGGATCGTTGTTTCAAAGGACTGAGTAACTTTACCCAGTCTATCCGTGGGAATGCAGCGACAAGAGGCAAGCCAGAGAAGGAGCGAGCGAGCGAGAGAAGGTTAATCTGGAAATTCGATTTCGAAATTTGCCCATACGCGGAAGCAGAGCGAAGATCGAGCTACGTTTGCGGTTTTCGTCCTCTCTGGCAGAATGTATATCACGGCTGGTATAATCGAGTCGGACGGTTCGTTCCGGCGAGATTGAATTAGAAAGCGTGCCGCGCTCTCAGATGTTGTCGCTCCTCTTGACGGATTAAGATGGAACCGCGTCGGACACGTAAAAATGGATGGACGGCCCGTGTGGGACGGGGTGGAAAAGAGCAGCCGAGGGGATCGGAGAGCGTCGAAATAAGGGACCCGGGGAGACCTTCGATCTCGCTAAGTAACGAGCCTTATCGTTCCCACCGCGAACGGAAGCTGTGCTCCGATCAATATTTGAATAAAGCGATTCGTCGCTCTGGAGAAATATTTGTCGGCGAATCTCCCGAGCAAACAACGAGAAATCAAGACTCCCCCTTCATCGGAGAGAGAGAGAGAGAGAGAGAGAGAGAGAGAGAGAGAGAGAGAGAGAGAAAGTTCAATTCCGGCCGGAAAGATCGCTTTTCCATTTCGCTAAAAGGCTCGAAGAGAATATCGTTACCAGGAATCGTTCCGAGAGTCTCTCTCGCCTTTGAACCGGCCATAATTGCCCGGTGCTCGTAAATTTCCGCGAAGCGTACGCGCGAGGACAGCGTTAATGATTCTCGGATCGCATGGGTAATGTCGGGATAAATCCTCTCGACAAGGGGAGTGGAAAGAGCGGAGGAGACGGTGGAGGCGCGCAGCCTCTGGAACGGCGGGAGAAAAAGAAAAGTAGGATACCTCGAGAGGCGAAAGGGAGGGGTATAAGCCACCCTACTCTATCTATTTCTATTTTCTGCTTCTCGGAGAAGTTATCGGGCCGGATGAGACTGTGCTTAGAGGGGGCTGGAGAGAGTTGGGCTGGAAGAGAGAGCGCCGCCACGCCACGCCACGCCACGCCACGCCACGCTACGCCACGCCACGCCACGCTACGCCATGCCATGCCAGCCGCGCTCTTATTATATCAATGGCCTCGAGCCGTCTCGGGGAAAGCCCCTGAAATATTTTCACGATTTTCCGACAAAGCGTTCTGCCATTTCGCGCCAAAGTGCTTGCGAATAGTCTCATTTTTTAACAAGAAGCGCGACCGGAGTACGCTGCTGTTCGCCGGCGAACACTTTCCACGAACCAGGGGTGCGCGATCTCCGATCATCCCCCGCCAAGTGGATTTTCGCTGGAAAATATTTCTTGTGAACAAAGACACGGTTCTTTAAATTCGACAGTCCTGTTTATAGAAAGTCTCGTTAACGTTTTCTCGATTATTTGCGCGAATATTCATCCTGCAATCGCAAACTTTCAAACGCTCTTCGAGAACTATCCTATAAGAGGTATGCAAGTCAGACTCTCCAGTCTGGAGATCCACGGAAGATCTACGTGTCTCCGGTTGAGCGAGGCAGGCGAAGAAACGCGGAGAGCGTGGAATTCGATCGAAGAGGGGTGGTCTATTTACCGAAGTAGAAGGAGTGGAAGAAGCGAGATGGTTAACCGGTACACGAGCGATATTTGTTTCCGTCCTCCGACCGACTGACTCTCCAATTCCATCTACACGATTCGTTACGTCTGTCGCCGGCTCGTGTCTACAACGCTCACGAGTGCTATCTGTCGCAGACGAGCGAGAACTCGCCTCGTACGACGATGATACGTCTGCGCGCGATGTGCGATGAAATTTGATTACGATTCGTTAGGTGCTCCCTCGTCGAGTGGCCATTTACTCCCGGCCGACTCCTCGTTGATAATTGAAATCGATCCCGAACTACCGATTAACGTCTCTCTCTAACTTCCAAACACTTTTCACGCCCGATACACCTCTGTACACCTCCAGTTTAACTTTCGATTGAACTTCCATCGAGTTACCGGGCAAGGCAAACTCTTCCTTGAAATCTCCTCGCAAAGAAGTTTTAAGACGAAAACTCGCAGGGTTGGGGATGGGGGGTCAAGATAATATTTTTAAATAAGAGAGGAGGAGGAGCGCCGTTTCACGCCTCCTTGGTCGGGAGGGGGTTGGCGGAAGTTGGCGCTCGCGGAGTTGTTGCCAACGCAATTTCAACTGGCTGGACGTTTGCCCCCCGTTAAACGATACGAGCAGCCGGGAGGATTTTTCATCCGTTAAGACGCAACCCCCGGGAGAGACCCGATCCGAGCGTGCAACGACCACGGACTACCAGGAAGCTTTATCATCGTTGTCGTTGTCACCCGTCGGTCGGAAGACCGTTCTTCCACGTTCTCGCCTTCCCCACGGCAGCCTTTTCCACGCAGTTTTCCAGCTACAGTTGTTGCCACACCGGCGAAACGATGAAACTTTGGAATATTTCGAGTCCAGGCACGAAGTGGCTCCTCTGCTATTAAAACCAAGTACCCGCCCCCTTCTCGCCGCTCTCCCCTCCACCCCCCCGATTCGCGCATCCGAGAGCCGGAGGAAAATCCGTGCAGGCTGTAAATTCGTTTTTTATGCGCATAAAAAATTTTTCCCATGAATACGGATCGACAGGATGCAGTCCCAATAACCGATTCTAATTTTCTTGGAAACTTTTTACATTTACGTCGGACGTTACACGCAGCCGAGTCCTCCGCGATCTCGATCGCAGCGAATTTTCCCCTCGACGTGAATTTCCTATTCGAGATTTCAGAACAGTTGGAAATTACTCTGGTCGCTCGCTATTCGGGATATTCAGAATATATATATATATTTAATCTCGGATCGCTTTTCGATTTGTTATCTGTTTACGAATCTTCGTTCGGCCCCGCCCACTCGATATCGGTGCGAAAGAAAATGCTAATTGCCCGACTAATTGCGAAGACGACCAACACCACGGGCTGTATCTTGCATGACAAAGGTAATTGCACGGTAACGGAGAGACAATTAACTGCTCCATTCTCGCGGACAAATGGTCCCGTATTACCGGTGGTGTCCCCTGGTACATTTTTTTTTTATTTTACGCAGGCCAGCTTTGCCTATGCAAATCCATGCTGGTGGATTATGCATTCCATGCATATATTATAAACGCGACGTAGGTTTTCGCGTGGAGCCGGCGCAGAGTTTTCGGTCCATTTTGCTTTGTCGAGTGGCCCTTCTTGCGCCCAGTCTTCTACTGACGCTGTTTCTCTGCGAATGTCAATCTTCTTTTCGGACAGTGAAAAACCTCCTGCTCTGTCGCAGGAAGACGTTCAGCTTGACTGAAGAATCGACGGAGGCCCTTTCACGGTCTTTGCACTAATCTTCAAATCTTGCGTAAGATTTTTACTTAAAGAATAAAGAACCTTGTTTTTCAATCGTTTTCTCTCATTCAGATTTTATAATTTTACGAAAATATTACAGTCATCTATATACGTATATTGAGGATAAACTACTTTTTCATTTTTAATGGATAAATCTTTCGAGAATCGATACTTAAAAAGAAAAGAAATAAACGAACTTCAGAAGGAAACGATCAACGCAATGGCAAAGCAGTGTACCTGGAACGATCTCTCTGCGGTCCATAAATCGTATCAAGAGCGCAAACAGCTTTAGCAATGAAAATCGTTATCTTTGCACCGACCAGTAACCAGTTCGTAACCAGCTTCGCGAACAGGCGAAAGCGATACCCCGATCGAAGTTCGAAAAATTGCGTTAGCGTGTCACGTTTTACAAACGAAGTGACGCTAATGAATCTCTTCGAGTCGTGTTTTCCGAGTAAAGAAAAAAAAGAAAAAAAAAAGACGAAGGAGAGAAAGAAACGCGTCGCCGCTCACGAAGGAGGAAAATTCGTCTTTTTAACGTCAATTACCTCTCGCTGGGTCGACGATTTTTCCCGCGCACGCCGATGAATTGCACCGCGTGTCGAAGTAATGAAAACTAAAGAGGAGGAGAAGCGGCGGCCCGACAAGCGCCAATTAAAATGAAAATAGCGTAGCAGCGGCGAGCCCCGCGAAATGAACCGGCCCAGGTCGAGAAGAGGGCCGTTTATAATTTCGCCGTGCTTTTTCGCGGCCATCGGGCATGAATGTTTCATGAGCTGTCCTGGAAACGTTCAAATCAGAAACAGCTGCGAACAGCCGAGAGGAAGAGAGACGAACTGGGTTGATCGCGCGACCTGTCGTAGGTGAAAAACAGGCACTTGGAGAATCTCTAAAGCAAAGATGCACAGGTACGTACGTCTCTCGTCGAAATTTCATCGTACCTTGCGCGACACAGACGATGGAATTCGAACGATTCGAAGATCTGGCAGTGCTCCGGCTGACGAGTGAGCGAAAAAAGGTACGAGAAAAGGAGGGGAAAAAGCGGTAGTATTTCGAAGAGGAAAAAGTATGGAGAAGAGATTGAATCCGGTGTGCAAAAGCGATAAAGCTTTGCACCGTACGTTCGACAAATGTTCCATCTTTCCGGAATCTGTCGCGCGACAGCTTTGCCCCGATCATCGGCAGCGGCTTTTGCTGTTTTTTTTTCCTCTCTCTCTCTCTCTCTCTTTTTTCTTTTTTTTTTTTTTTGCCCATCCTCTCCGCTTCGCAGCTTCGACCGAGCAAGAGCAGAGAAACGCAGAACGCGCGGAGACAGCTGGTGGCGAGCGAAAAAAAGAAGCTAATACGTTGGCACGAACGCCCCGCGCGAAAATCAGAGCGACCGTTTGACGCGGAAAATCGTCAAAGGGGAACGACAACCTTCCCTCCTCACCCCGTGCCACATTAAAGCTACATTACTGCAGCTACGCGAGCCGAGCTTTCTCCTCGCCGCGTCTCGCTCCTTCCCTCTTCTCCTTTTCTCTCTTCGCCAAAGCCAAAGCTGCAGGAGAAAAGCTCGGCAGGAGAGAGCTCGCCGTGTGAAATGCGCCGGAGAGGGAGTCGTTCGTCCGTCGGAGAAAAGCCCGTAAAAAAAGAAAAAAAAAAAAAGGAGAAAGAAAGGAGTTGGAGACGAGACTTCTTTTTTTTTTTTTCGCGCGGAACGCGGCCGCTGAGCTTTTCCATCGATAAATCCATCTGGATTTTCCACCTTGATCCAATTGGAAATTCGAGAAGAGAGATTCGAGATAATTACCGATTATCCATTGCAAAATAAACGCACGACTAATTACTACGCACAGGAAGGAGCGAGTCGGGCAGAAAAATAAATAAACCGCCGAGTTAAAGGGATAAAACTGTCCGGTGCGCGAGGGTTGTTCCATTGGTTGATTAATACCACAAGCAGACTCCGAGAGAAACTCCAAAGAACATCGAGGACTGTTTTCTTAGCACACACTCATATTCCACGAACACTCCTGCGCTCAATATTAGCGTTCGCCAGACTCTCGGCAAAGTTAGTCGCTACGTTAACAAAAGGAGCAACCCCCGCCGGAGTAGACGTTCCTCGCTGTTCCGCTCTCGAGATCTACCTGGTCTCTATGGACGTTGTCAGATGGGAGGGGGGAAAAAGTGGAACGACCTAGCCAAATGGGAGAAAGTCAGCGGCGTTCTCTCGCGGAGCCACCGCCGGGCTCGTTTCCTGAATCAATAATTCCTAAAGGGGTACTTGCACGTTTTCCGTCCCCCCGTTTATTTGTCCGCATCCACTCGACCTACAAAAAGGACCAACCCTGTCTGTTTGCTCCCCTTTTTGCCACCAGCGAAGAAAGAAGGAAAGGAAAAGTGGCAGGGGGGGAGGGGGCGTATCGTTTTCACCGACGTTCGGGAATCGTTGTTCTTTTCGGCCTTTGCGAGGGGGTGAAATTATGGCGGGTCGGGTGGAAAGAACGCGACACGAGAGTCCTCGATAGTCGTCGAGGGGGGACGAGGGGGACTTTCTGCTGAATTGACCATTAGCGCGGTTATTAGGTGGGTTCAGGGGGGTCCGCGTACATGCACGCGCGTATTACATAGATACACGTACGTGCGCGAGGAGGAGGAGGAGGAGGAGAAAGGCTTTAGAACCGTTAAAGCGCTTACGCTAGAGAGGCACTCTTTCTCTCGCTCTCTGGCAGACATGCGTGCGGGATACTCGCTAAGTGGTCCATTCAGCGCTGTGTCTAACGGAATACATTACAGGAAGTAGCAGTTAAAAAAAACCTTTTCCCCTGGCAACCCCCGCCGCCAGTTCGTCTTTCGGCTCGCGGGACGTAGTACCGTAATTCTATGCTCGTTAACTGGAGTGGTTATTATATCTTCCTAATCTGTGTAACGATGGCACGCGTTTGGGATTCAGGCTCTGCTTCTAGCAGTTTCGAACAAGTACATACAGTATCGTACATTGGTATCGAATGAGCCGGAGATCGTGGTACTATAAAAATATGAATCAGTCTGTTAGCTTTCAGGATCTTAGCATGCTCGGTTCTGTCGAGCAACATAGTCCTCCTTGCGACGAGTGCAAGATACGCTAAACGCTTCGAAGCGGTGTTCTTGCGCCGTTATCCGAAAGGTCCTAAAATAACTGAGTGAGATCTGCAGCAAAATATTTGCGCAAGTCCCTTCAATTCGTTGACAAGTGGGTGCAACGTTGAAAAGAGACAAAATGTGCGGATGAACTTCCCGATTCGAGGTTCGAAGCGCGAGTTACGACGAAAGGTGACGACAGAGCGATTATGCGGCTTTACTCGAAAAATCTAAACCTCTCCTTGCGTAAAGGGCAAGCTCTTTTGGCAAGAGAAATACCGTATCGAAACTCGAAAGTTTAAACGAAACTCTAAAATTTATTTTTTACTCTAAAAATGTTATCGATGTTAACTGTCATCTGTCGCTAACGACAAAGAACAAATGAAATTGAAAGAGAACTGGCGTCGAAAGTCAAAAATTTCATCGTATACTTCCGAGTTCGAGAGCTCAAAAATAGGGAGAAATGACGAGCGTAAACCGGGGAAAACGTTGCGTTGAAAGTTGTTGGAAAGTTGTTACCTTGCGAAGCATCTCCTCGAGCGACTCCATGTCCAAGGCGGAGTTGTTGTTCTCCGTGCGTACGGGCTGAACCATTTGTCACAGTTTCTCGTCGCAGTTGGCCGCAGTTCCTGATCGCACTCGGTTCACTCGCGCGTCGCTAGTTCCTTTGGAGGAAACTTACTCTTTTCACCAAACGCCGTAGCGAATGCCGCGGGGACGCGAAGCGGAAACGAGCGGGGAACGCGCGACACCGCGTCGAGCACGATCGAAACGCAATTTCGTCTCGATTCGAGCGCGATCGACATCCCACGAGATCTCTCTCTTGCTTAACGACCGAGACGAACTTCCATTATACCGTGGCTTACTTTTCCAACTGGAGAGGAGGGAGGACGACGACGACGACTCGGCGACTACTCGGAATTGTAGCTGGTTTTAAAGAAGCCTGAAGAAAGAAAGAACAAAAGGATCGAACGACGACGGTTCGGTAGAACCAATTCTTCCTGCCACAAAGAACCGTTACTTCTATCACCGTCCAAAGGGACCGTAATTTCTACTTAAAGTTCCCATTGTGCTTCCGATCTTGGAAGCTCATCAAGAACCCCTTCGAGTCTTTAAAGTGCTCCGACGATCGCTTTGAGTGTTCAAAAACTGTTCCGTCACAGTCGGACGAACGGAAGATCGAGAGGAGGACTGGCTGGGAGGGGGGTGGGGGGGAGCAGAGAGGTGGGTAGAAGACGGTTTCAGACGACCTCCTATTTTAACTGGTATATAAATTACGAACGGCGAGTCGACCGAAAGAAGACGAAAAGAGAGAACGAGAGAGATTGTTCTCGTCTTTTTAGTGGCGTTTTCGAACTTTTCGTCGTGGAAACACACAGCGAAACAACGAGAGAGAGAGAAACCTAGCCGGGAGAGCGAACGACGAGCAGCACGCCGAGGGTGTTCGTTCGCACGAATCGACTATTTTCATTCGGAGGATATTTTTAAGCCTCGTATGGAGCACGGACGACCGATTTCCAAGAGGAAGAAATTCTTCTTTCGAGAGAAGAAAACGCAGCCGACGACCGATCCCGAAAAGAAAACCCATCGACTTTGTCCGTCTTTCTTCTTCCCTCCATTCCTGCGGGCGCTCGCTTCTTTCCGACTAATTAAACCCGTCCACTGGAAAACACGTGGCACGTGCAGTTTTTCTTCAACCGATTCTCCGCGAGTTCGATTACTCATTCGTAAGAAACGTAATCACAGATTATTATGAATACTTTTGTTTGTATATTTTTTTGTTATAGGTGCGCGGGATCAACACGCAGAGGTGGTATTCGCGGCAATAGCGATTTAACGGGTCCGAAAAGATCGAACGCGATCGCGGCAATCGAGAGACGGTTCCATTTGGAGGTTCAAGCAACGTCGGCTACTTTCGCGTTGACGACCGGCTCGGAGGAGACGAAACGCGAATCTGAAGGCAGTTAACTGGTCGTATCGTCCACAGTTGTACGAGTTTCAGGTAGTTCCGGGATTTTTACAGCGGCGGATATCGCCGCTGGACGGGAGGCTGTGTTACGGCCTACCGGTAAAACGACGAACGTTGTCACGTTTCCTCGCCAAGTGCCACTAAAATAGCAAAAAGAAAAAAAAAGAAAGGAGCAAAAGTTCCAAGTTGCAAAAAAGCTGATTTAACAAAACTGCGACAACCAAGACTCGCGTTAAAGCTCGGTCTCTTGTTAATTCTCTCGAACGAACGGGAGTTCGGGATCCGAAGGTTTCGTTAATTACAAGGGGGAGGAAGAACGCGTCAACGAACGTACCTTCGCCGGTTAATTTCCCGCGAGAGACGGCGGCTGCTCCGCGAACGCGACACGATCGATTCAATTTTTCAGAACGATACGTCCGACCGGAACGGAAATCACTCGGATAATTCCTGACGACGCTCGATGGCATTTCGGCACGACTGGCAAAGGAAATTCCTCGATCGGCCGGTTCGAGGTCACGCCACACGTTCTCGGAGAGCTCGATGTTTGAGGAACGCTCTCGTTAATTCGCGAACGGACAGGCCCGGACTGCGGGTCAAAGCGTCGAGGGAGTCGTTCGCAAGGGGCATTTAATTACCAAACCGACTCGGCCAACTCGACAGGGTGCTCTGCAAACACGTAAATACGCGACCGTTCGTCCGGGCTTTCGGTTTATTTTCGAACCGAGACCACGCAGCAGACGAGAGCCAATGCATTCGAGCTGTCTTCTCACAAAGGGTGGAAATTTCGCGACTCGTCGTCGAACCACCGACCTCGTGCTTCCTCTAATACCACCTTTTGTAAACCTAAACCTTCCCCGTGCTCTCGAGGATGACAACGACTCCTTCTGTTTGCAGATCCCGCACGGGAGAGAACGAATCGCGTTAAAAAGGTCAGCGGAGCCTTGGTGCTCTTCACTCGGTTAATCGCAAACGATCGGATCTCGCGGTGCTCCCGTCGATTCGAGAGCGTACGGGGTTCGTCGACGTATAATAAGCGGATAGACAGGGCACAGGGGCGAGAGGCGCGGGTCAAAAGCGATCGACGGCGAAAGGTGATTTCGCTAAACCGACTGATTCCTTTTTGGTCGATTTATCGCGCGTCCCGACGACGAGAGAGGAACCTCTCTGTATGTTTTCACCGCACGCTCTTTCGAAAACGTTCTCTGTCTCTTCTTCTCCCGGAAGCGGAGCTTTTCCACCGACCTGGTCGATCGACTGGGATGTTCGTTCGAGCTCTCGACACGAACCAAGCCGACGCGTTTTATCTCGACTCTGTGATCAAAGCTTAATTGAAAAAGAGCCAGGCCCACGGCCATCCCGCCTCCGCCGTCGCCGCCCAACCCCTATCGTAGCCGAATGGAAACTGATACCGGCCGAATACGATCGACAATGCAGCCTTTTACCTCTCTTTCGGCGCGTACAGCCAGCTTGCGCGCCGGCTCCTGTATTCGCGAGCTACCCGGTTAAATCGACAGATTAAACGCCGCGGACAAAGAGGCGAGAGAGCGAGAGAGAGACAGAGAGAGAGAGGTAGAGAGAGGGAGAGCGAGGAAATGGAGAACGGTTGCGCAACCATCCGACCACGTCCAAGGTAATTCTCAACGGTGACCGCGTAACTCTGATGTCATCCGCGATTAAACGTCGCCAGTCTTTATTTTTCGTGTAACTCTGGCGGTCTTTGTCTAGACACCGGCGATACACGCTTCGATCCGTACCGTCCATTAACTTTCCAACTCCATAATCCACCGATTTCATCGAAACGGACGACTTATCGAAAGTAACACGGCACCTTTTTTTTTTTTTTTTTTCAAACACAAATGTTTGAATCGCTCCACTCTCCCGAGCTCTCCATTGCCGATTGAAAGTGTCGGCACACCTGTCGTTGCGACGTGGAAAAAAGGAACAACGGCAGCTATCCGCCTGCGAGATACGTTCGCAAAGGACAAAACGGCGACGACAAAAGAGTCTGACGCTCTCGTTCGTGGATACACGGGGCCCAGGGTCCTCGAGAGAGACGTTGGCTCAGCACAAGCTCGGTCGAGCACCCTGCTAATTGGCCAGGAACTTGAGCCGAGACCGATTAATTAAACCAGCGCGAAAAAGATCTCTTGATTTTTCTCAGTGGGCCGTGAGTCGTTTACCTGCTAATTAGTATCGTCGGC
>KQ435727.1:379672-404004 GCA_001276565.1 Melipona quadrifasciata | reverse complement strand
TTCCCCCGATTAGGAAGCCGGGACACGAGCTCCCATTCACCTCCGGGATATCTTCGCCGAGCACGCTCTCTTGTTTCGTCGTTTACCGGAGCGGGGGGCGGTTGAACTCGGAGAAATAATTAGAACACGATCGGTCAGAAAACGTTTCGCGGGCTTTACTCTGATCCGCCGAAAAACATCCGGAGAACCGGAGGAAAGTCCGGTTTTATCGTCCGAAAGGTATCAAGCGACAAAACTTTCAAAACTTTTACTCGAAGACGCAACGTAGCTGGAGATAAAAAAAAAAAAAAAAGAAAGAAAGAAAGAAAGAAAGAAAGAACGCGTTCGGACTCGCGACACCTGGATCCCCCTTGGATTTACTGCCCAAGTCCGGCAGTTAGTATCCTTCCGGAGTAATCGAGTGCTCGAGAGGAAGTGGACGGGGATCGATTAGATCCAAAATAGACCGATCGAACGGAGAGCAGCCTTTTTTCAATTAGATTGGAAAGTTTCGGGAGAGGAGACGGCTGGGTGAAACGGAGGAGTGGAGAGGGAGAGAGAGAAAAGGGTACGACGGTGATCGAAGCGGACGTGGAAACTCTGCGGAAGGTCTTCTGCCCCGTGGACGGCGCTCGTCCCTTATCGCTCCGAAGGGAACCGCTTGACCAAATGGCTCGATAAAAAGCCCATCAGGCAGTTTATTTTTTTTCTTTTCCCTCTCTCTCTCTCTCTCTCTCTCTCTCTCTCTCTCTCTCACTTTTTCTCGTCAGCCTTTGTCTCGATTTAAAACTGTCCCTATTCAGGGACCCGCGGGTCCCATTATACCGGCCAATTCCTCCTTTACTTTCGCTTGCGGTAATTTATTGAATTATTCGGTGTCGCTGGAAAGAGAGAGAGAGAGAGAGAGAGAGAGAGAGAGAGAGAAAAGAAAGAAAAAAGAGAGGAACGCGCCAGCCAGAGTTCTCCGATCGGTTCTGGCTCTGTTTGCGATCGCAAACGGGAAGAATAGTTTCCGTGAGAGAGGCGAGCTTTTATCAGCTCGGACCTTAAGCTCCGTGAGATTTTAAGGTCGAATAATTCACGCGGGGCTTCCAAAGTCAGACCCCGGCTCGCTTTATCAATCTTTCGAGGGCTTAATATTTAATGCGAGGCGAGATATTTCACCGCGACCTTCCGCAGCTTTCGCAGTTTCTCCGTTTATCGAGTTCGCGACAAGATGATAACGTTTTGAGATATCTCGTGAAATAACGAAGTCACGGGATTCCGACCATTCTCGTTCTCGCTCGCTGCGTTTTTTTAATCACACAACCCGCCTGGACGGTATTGTTTGCCGCGGCAAAGTGAGTTTCCGTCAGAAACCGCGCCGTGCGTGTTCGCTCGTTCGTTCGTGTTCTCGGTCCCCCGAATCGTCGCGTCCCTCCGAAACTTCTATTTATATAGATCAGAGAGACGAAGGAGGCGGCGTTCGACGAGGTCCTGGACGGTGATAAAATACACACGGGAGGAACGAAAAGGAGGCACTTAGGCGAGGCGAGTGGCTCGATTTAGCAAAGTGATGGGAGAGACGGGGAAAGCGCCAGGGGGCGCGGAGAAGTTGCAGGTCGGTTGTTTTACGCGATAACGTTACGTTTCCGTTCTCATCGGCGTATTAGTTGAAAAATCGAGTGTGGCAAGGGAGTAAGCAGCTGTCGTGAGCGGAGGTGAGAGAAAGGGGGAGGAAACGAAGGAACGGAGGAGAAGGCGAGGCAGAGGGTGAAGTGCAGAGAGGGCACTCTCCCGGAGCCGATAAAGTTCCTCGAGATAACTTCTCCGAGGGCTAAATGGGCTCGCCTCGTACGATCCGAGCTTCCCCCGCTGGCAACTTTTTCGAAAAGCAACAAGAAGAAGACCAGAAACCCACGGAGAGAGGGAAGGAGGGAGAGAGAAAGAGCAAAGGCTCTCGGGTGGTAACGTTCGCGAAAAAGCCAAATGCCCCGTTAATCGAATCTGTCGGAAGCTTTTAAAGTACTCTCGAACGGCTAATTTCCTCGTAATCAGCGGCTAGTCCGACCTTCGTCTTTCTACTCGTCCGTTGTACACACGTGCCACGCCGATCATAATTGCGTTTATCGATCGGGCCTCGGTCTTTCTCCTCAGTCTGAGAGATTAAAAAGCGATAAATTACACGCGCGGATAACGGACCTGAAGAGGGATGTTTGGCTCGGAAGTCGTCTCGGGAGGGATCCGTTTAGCGCCGTGTCGGAGTGGAAGCCACATCCGTCAGGGTGAGAAAACAGCGCGGGTTTACCGCGCACCGGGAGGCTATTAGATTTCGAAGGAAAGAATCTGCCCCGATGGATCGATCGATCGATCGGGACAATTGTCCGGCAAACGAACGTCCCTTCCTCGTTCCTCTTCTCGCTCTATCAAATTCTCTTGCCTCCTACAGTACGTACGAGTGGATCAACAACTTTATTCTCTTTCCCGCTTCCTCGAAACTCGCGAGACATACACAAATATTTGCGCGGCGTGGAATCGAGCCGCGACCCAAATCGACGGTACATCCCGCCGCGATTCGTATTCTCGTATTTATTCCAATCTACGCTTCTCGCGAAACCACGAGATCGCGTTTCTTTTCCTTCGTCTTCGTCCCAACGAGGGAGGGAAAAAACACAGAGAGAGAGAGAGAGAAAGAGAGAGAGAGAGAGCCGGTTGTTGAAATAATCAAAATTTCAACGAGCACCTCGCCGTTTACCGAGCCCCGGCGCGAAATGAAATTTTCACCGCATCGCCGGAATCACCGGCGAGAATGAATCGCTCTTGACTCGCTCTTTCTTTCCCAACCATCTTCACGCAAAAGATTCTTTTCCTCTCTCTCTCCCTCTCTCTCTCTCTGTTTTTCTCGCGATGAAAGAAAAATCGTCGTTGCGTGCGTAGAGATACAGCTCGCGCGGTTACCGGCGTGCCTCGAGAGCGTTAATAATAATGGGGAAAGTTCCGCGGCGTGGAAAGAGAGAATGTACATTCCCGTATAGCCCCTCTTCGCGCTTGACTCGTACCCCCATGACAAATTACACTCCGGGGTTTTATTGTTGTTCTTCTTGCTCTCGTTGCCGCTTCGCTCCGCTCCCTGGTTGCTGGCTCCTCTTCCAGACGCTTCTCTATCCCCCGCCCTTCGCCCTTTCCACTTTCTTCGACTACTTTCCGCAGATCTCTCGCCGCGCGTCCCGCAACTTTTTCCGCCGCTGTTGCGCGCGGCTAATTAATATATTCCGCGCCGCTTACCACCGGTTGCTCCTGGCTGCGCCGCGCGATCACCCTTGAAAGTAATCGTACTTTTCATTTACTTTCCTCCTCTTCGTTTTCCTTCTGCTTTCTCTCTCTCTCTTCTCGTCGCCCCGAGATAAGAGAGTCCACGTCGTTTCGAGATAAGAAGACGACGGATTCGCAACGCGAATCAGCTTGCCGATCGATGACGGAGCGGAGGAGGGAAACGAGAGCAGGTTGAAAGTCGACGAAAGGGACCGAGGGGCTCAGCGGCGGCAGCGAGTCAAAAGGCACGCAGTCGCATAATCGGGAAGGAAGCCCGACCTTCCACGAACCGCGCAAAGAAAGCTCGATAATCCCGTTAAGGTGACTTAGCCCGGCTCGCAGCTAGTCGTCTTCGCAGGGTCTCCTCGCGAGGGGCTAACTGCACAGCCGCTCGTTCGAGGTGTCGAGTTATTTATCGCGAGATACACCGAGAGAACGAATCTCTCGAACGACGTGCAGCCGCTGGAAGTCGAGGCACGAAACGAGATGAGATGAGATGAGATGAGATGAGACGAGAGCTAGAGAAATTCAAATAGAATCAAAGCTGGGGAGTCTGGAGAGAGCCGCGCAAGTGGAAGAAGCGTGCGCTATATATCGGGGGCAGGGGGGAGAGCAATCGAATCGGATAGAGCAGAGTGCGGTATCAGCAGGTATTCCTTGGCTCGCGTGGAAGGAAAAGGAGAGGCTGGCTCGCGATATATCGACTGCTTATCGAAGCGTTGCCCCCTCCGGTTGCCTCGTTCCCGTAGGAATCTATTGTTCTCCTCGCGCGTGTTGCTACCGGGGGAAAGTCTACTCGGAAGGAAAGTCGCCACCTCGATCCCGGCTCGGCGGCCAGTATATCTCCTTTTGACAAGCGGCTACCGCGGGGAACGCGGTCGGTAAACAAGGAGAGGAGAACGGCAAGAGGGCCGGTCGCGAGAAATAACGACGAGAAGGTATAACGTTGTACCCTCGTATATCTGGAAAATTGGATTCGAGTCGAGAGATTCCGTGCCCGTGATAAATTCTCGCGGGGAGGGACTTCTCCTCCGTCTTGCCGCCTGCGGTACAGTTTTCTTGACCAAACTCCCGCAAACGTGCGCGATCGATGGCAAACGAAAGATCGCGGCGCGAAGAAACGTGTAACGGAGATCGGAAATCAGGAATCGCCACCCTCCGGGGAGGGTGGGGCGAGAGCTGGGCATCGATCGAACCGAGGTTTCACGGCTGAAACACGAACTGTTTCCAAGTGGAGAGCGAGTTGGCTGACGTGCCGTTCTGTGTTTTGAATTTATACGGGGCAGAATGGGAGGGAGAGGAGGGGGGGAGGGGTGGAAACTAAACGTTTTATTGCGAGTGGAATATTAAGAAACGAGGTTCTTCGAGGGAAAATTGTTTCACTCCCCCCTTTTTTTTTTCTCCTTCTTCCCCTTGGTATCCCTTTTCGACTTTTTCAGCGAGAGCAATTAAAACGCTTGTCCATCGTAATTTCAATCCTCACCCGCCGGTCGTTACGCGAAAGGGTCCGTTTCCTTGCTCCCGTTTAATTTATCTGGTCACCGATGAAACGAGTCCCCGTTTCCTCCGCTCGTTCGACACGGCAAACAATTTAAATTAGAAGCTCCGGGAAAGAAACAATTCAAGTATTACGGAAAAAGAAACAGACATCGATTCGATGGAAAATCGCATAGTCGTGAGCTGGAAAAGCGCAGTGTCGCCGAACGGTTATTACGAGAGAGAGAGAGAGAGAGAGAGAGAGAGAGAGAGAGAAGTGTGGAACGGAGATGTTGAACCCGTGTCGCTGGTTCTCCAACGAAATTTCCAGGCGCGAGGAATTAATTACTCCGACTCCGACTTCTCGCCGGGACTTGGTCTCTTTGAGGGCTTAATGGCGGCTCCGAATGTCCTCACGTGCGATTCGGTATGAAACAGCAGAGGAGAGAGAGAGAGAGAGAGAGACAGAGAGAGAGAACGGAAAGCTCGTTCTTGCAGTTAACGCCGGCGAGTTCTCGGTTTCTACGCGCGGCCAAGTCGGCTATTGGCTCAACTTATCAGCGACAGATTGTCGGCGATCAATTTCTCATCTAGTCGTAGCGGCGGTTCGCGAACTTCTCGATCTCTCCGTAGGTTTGCCTCTGAGCGATCGGAGCAAGCCGGCATCGATCCACGCTAGGAACGATCCGCCTCCTCTCCGTGTGGAAATTGAACGCACGCGAGATAATAACTCGGGATTCGGCTGTTGGACGGTTTCTGGGATCAACGGGACGGATTTGGCGTGATTGCGCGCCGAGAACCGAAGCACGGTGCACCACGGGTGGCTGGTCGGTCGATGAAGTTTGTTGCGCGAGTTTTGGCGCATTTCGAAAACTCGCCCAACAAACGAGACGTGTATATACATGTATACGTACGAAACGAAGGGTTGCAACTGAAATTCCAGATGTACTAATCTGTAGTTCCATTTTGTTGCAATTATCTATCACGAGCGGTAGCGCCGGACGAAGATAGAAAATCGCAAACGCGAAGCGTAGAGGCGCAAGTGCCATCGAAATAATTGGATAGCCTCTCGGTGCTCGAAATTACCGCCATAAGCGATCGTAACGTAAACCACGTAGCACCGTGGCTTTTGGTCCTCGTGCTTGAACGAGGACGTTTACCGTAAATAGAGTAGTTATGAAGAAGACGGTCAACGGAGTAGCCACCACCGAGTAATCAGCCGTTGAATTTCGTTCGGGGAATGTATGTTTCACTGCCTCTTCCAACGTCCTGTCTTCGCCGTTCTCACCCTCTATCCCATTCCAGGAGATTAACTCTTTGTGGTCCGTTTGTTGTTTTCATCATTTCGTTCCAACTAGTCCGCGCTGCGGATTAACTACACTAACCCAACTACCCCACGTCACATTGACAGTTTAGTGTCCACTGGATCCATTTGGTGTCGGTTGCTTTGCGAAAAACACTTCTAGGTTTACGAACGTGACTACTCGTGAGTAGAAAATTGTATCAAACAACATTTTAGAGTAACTTTGTTCGAGTGTTGTTCAGTCCGAACATTACTGAATAATTTTTTGAAATTCACGCTCGATATCACTGTCACTGAGATCCAATTATCGTCTAGCCAATTAGTAAGTCAAAATTTTACAAAACAGTAGGACGATTTCGAAGTCACCAACGATAAACGACTTTTTTTCGAAAGCCATGATCGAGTCAAACGACCGAGGCAATTCTTGTTTTATCTCTCAACGAAACAGCATCGTCAAGTCACACTCGACGCAGGACCACGTTTCGACTTTCCAGCGTTTACCTGGCGTTCGACTACAAAGTCGTCGACTTTCCTCGTCACCCGCCAGCCACCTACAGCAGATTACTGCTTTATCCCAGGAAGAGAAGAAAGGGGAGAGAAGCGGAGAAAAAGGATCGAAAGAATTGGAGCCGTCTGAAGATTTCGGACAAAAGGCGGAAGAGGTCCGAGGGACGAACGGAAAGAAGCGTGTACGATCTTTCAACGTCGTTTCCCGGTTGTTCCCGCAGCCAGTTCCACTCGCGCGCAGGGCCACCTCGGATAAGCCTTCTTTCCCCTGCAATTTTCGCGGCCGTTTTCACGGAAATCCCCGGGAAATACACGATCCCACGGAAAGCGTGCTTTTATCACGCCGCGTGACGAGAGTCCGGAGCTCCTTCGTCGCGTTCCTAAGCCTCCGCCAGTCTGAGCTCCGCGGCCGCGTTGTTTCCAGCAGCCATCGCCCCGTCGACCTGAACGTAAACAAAATTGCGACCCCGTGTGGTCCTGCCACTTCTCGCGCTCGTGAACTCTGCCACTTTGTGAAATTGGAAAGAATTTCGGCCGTGAGTTTCACCGCCGGCAGACTGTGTGTGTTCCTCGATCTCGAGATCGCGTCTCGCGCGACGAAACAAATCGTCGTTTTTAGGGGATTCGTTAAAAGGCTTGCTCGAAAGGTTAGTGGAAGTTTCGCAGAACAGTCTCGACTCTCGCTGCTTTCCCCTAGGTTCGCAACGGAGGAGGACCACAGCAGGCTTCGCGTCGCAGACACCAGACACAAAGACGAAGAGGCAGATCGCTGAGAAAGCAACGGGGGGAGGAAAGCGGAAAGGCGGAAGAGAAGGACGAAAGGGAAGGGAGAGAAAGAGGAGGAGACCGACTCGGGCTCTCGTTACACAGAACCACCGACCGTCGGAGAATATTCTTTTGTGCGGTCTTGGCTTCGTTAAAATTAAATATCGATTTTGCTTGCAGGGCATTTCAAGCTGGCCTCCGGAGCAACCGCAGTACCGCCCGAAACGGACGACGCGCGGACAAACGAGCGGAGGATGCCTCCCGCGACGTTTATTACGACGTTCCCTCCGATTTTTTTCGTCCCCTGGAGGACGAGCACGAAACAATCGAAAGAACAAACAGCTGCGGAAAAACCTCGAATTCGGTCGACCTGATATCTGTCAGAGTGGTAGTCCGCGAATTGACCCAGAAAAATGACGCGCAACAGTGACTAGGAGGCGCGCGTGGTGAAATATTAAACGCCACGTTCTACTTTTTTTCCACGGTTTTTTCCCAAGCCAGAAGGAGGAAGGAGCCACGAGACGATGTCGATACTCGGTGGCTTTGTCTCGGACTCTGTTTCCCCCGCACTGGGTCAACAAGATGCACGGACGGAGGGTGGATCGAGGCGGATCAAGGCAGAGATAAGAGGTGCTCTCGGCCGAATCGATCGAAGCGAGAGACGTCGCGCGATAATGATCCAGGGTCGGCAAATTTTTCCCGACTCGATCGAGCCAGCTACCCCCGCCGACCAACCCGCGTTTCGAACATCCTCTCGAAATTTAACCAAAGGTAGCCACGTTGAATTGACCGTCGTCACTTGACACGATTCGCAATCGCACAATTGGCGACTCGAATTAGCCGCTCTTTATCCTCGACGAGGGTTTAATTGCCAATGGGCGATCCGATTCTCTCATCGACCAATAATTTCTTCCTCTCTCGTTTTCCATTCGATCGTTCGAGGGTCTCGTGTTCTCAAGGCCGTTCTCCAGAGGAAAAAAGAGGGAAATCGATCGGGGGCCCGGCAAAGTGCCGAGCCACTTTAACCCTCTGCCGCTTTAATTCTCTGCCTAACGACCGGCAGAGGGTCGCGTCGCGGCTCTTTTTTCCCTGCTTTAGGCACGCACGAAATTAATAAATAACGTCGGTCCACTTTATTGCGGGCTTTTCACGAATCTCGCGCGGAGAAAGCCTTCCTCTCTTGCCGCGTTCCCGTTGGCGCGGCCTAACCCCCGAGGCGGCGAGGGCGAAACTTTCACGAACCCCCGCCGCGTGCTTGTCACGCTGTAACCTAGGCCGTGGCGAAAGCTGGCTCGCGAATCTATTGACCTTGGCTTCCGCAGCAGCCGCGGAGACGCCGCCGAGGCCGCGTTAATAATTTACCTGGGGCGAAACGCGGCGTTTTGTAAAATTAGTTTTGTTGCGTTATTTGACGTTCGCTCTCCGGCGAACAGACTGTGTATACTCCCCGAAGCTGATCCGCGTTCCTCCGCTCTTTCTCTCCTCTTCGTCCCGGGAAATACGCGCGCACGATCCTCCCCAGCGAGCATCTCTAATTTCAGGGTTAGTTAAAGTCTCTGAAAACGGTGATTTCGCCTCGCGAGACGCGTCGCCGCGTTTACGCTCTTCGTTTTCAGAGGGAAACTCGTCTACCGCCTCCACACCCCTTGAGGCAAAATTTTCTCGTGGAAACGTGAGCTCCGGCGTTGCGCGACATTTCGTAAATTTCGAGGAGATTCGCGCGCAGGCATACTCGCAATCAGAGAAGAATAAAATTCCGTACGAAAGAAAAGATCGGTCGCCAGGCAGAGAGCAGTGTCTGTTGCCAATTCTGTCGCGAGCAAGGGAGCGGAGCGAATTGTTCAACGAAGCTGCGTAGAAAACGAATAAAAGAAAGAGGAAACGAGTAACGAGCGCGACGAATGAACTTCGTGTCTGCTTTCAATCGAATTTTTGTCGCTGGAAAACAGCGCGTACTCGGTTCGCATTCTATTTTCACGGTTTCCAAGTTCGGCTCGAGCATCTCCCTTTGAAATCAAAGAAGCAACGGGGCCGAGGGCTTTCTCGGAAACGCCAACGAACTACGGCGTTTTTTCGCGGCTTTTCAGAAGATCCTGACACGCCGTATCAGCTCGCTTTGACATCTCGTGTCGCGATACGAATCGAACTCGCATTTCCACGGTGAAGTCGCCTCCCGAGCTTCCTCGCCACTCCTGGAAACAAAAATTCTCGCCACGAGGGTCCTCCGCGTTCGGTTTCGCAGTTTAAGAGATTCGAGACTGACGGAGGGATCGCTTCCATCGATCATCGACGAGACTCCGGGATGAGATCTCTGGAGTAATACCAAGAACCCGGGGAGAACCTTCCTGCCAAAATTTTATGCAAGATCAGCGGATCTGCGCGACTTCTCTCCGCCGGGAAAGTTCGTGGAGTAGGGGCCTTAAAGCGGTACCTTCCTCGAAATCGTCCGAAACTTCTATCCCGTTCAACACGGTGTCGACGGATTAATCTTCCGGTCTGTCCACGTTTTCACCGCTTGGTGAAACGCCACTCACCATCTCTCTCTTTCTTTCTCTCTAGGCAGAATCTCGTTACAACCCGAATTTCCACGATGATCTACATTCGCGTCCGGTACCGCGAATATAATCGTGCCTGTGGTGAAAAAAGCTCGCGTTCCGCTCGGAGGGAGAGCTTTATAGGCGGCGCAATATGTAACTGTCGCAGGAGCGACGGACGTCCAATAAAAGCAGGCTTTTTTCCTTGGTCCCTTTTCTCCCCCGCGGGGATAAATGGATCGGGCGGACGTGAGCTTTAGGCTCCACTCTGCTAGCCCGAACAGGAGAGAGGGAGAGAGAGAGAGAGAAAGAGAGGAAGAGAGGAAGAGTTGCCAATCGTGCGACGTCGCTCGCGTCAAAAACGTCCAGCGACGTCCAATGAAGTTGCGCGGCCAGGCTTGCACAGCTGCGCTGCTCGCGAAGCAACTATCTCGTAACGAGTTGTGCGACACGTGCATCCAACTGTTCCATTCTGGCGGGAACCGGTGCGCAAAAA
Source organism: Melipona quadrifasciata (assembly GCA_001276565.1). NCBI lineage: Eukaryota > Metazoa > Arthropoda > Insecta > Hymenoptera > Apidae > Melipona > Melipona quadrifasciata. The sequence continues at coordinate 393,653 of KQ435727.1, read as the reverse complement.
CATCCCCGCGCCAAACCTCGCAGCCATTGTTTCCGTCTAATATGCTAACCCGGTTTTTCCCCGTATGGCGACCTAAGCGGCATGTAATGCGTTTCTCTTCAGTTACACGCGCGTCGCTGCTTTTTCGAAAGCTCCTTTCGGTACGCTACACTTACTTGTGTTGATAACCGAGACAACCGAGATAAGTGGATCTGTGGCGGCCTAGGATTCCTCAACTACGAGTTTCGAATGTTGACTAGCACAAGCCGCAAGTCGAGATCCTGCCGATCTCCGACGTTAAGCAAGCAGTGTGCGGAACCCCGCTAGGATGGGTGATTGGACCAATAACGAGCGTTTGAGGTAAGGAGTCGCTGCCATTAGCCCCACTGGATGAGTCTAGGCAGTGACTCCGAGACAAAACGCATCAACCACTTTCTTCTCTCATTCAATGTTTCAAGTCCTTCCATCAAGCATCCCGAAGCTTTAAACCCTTCAGATCGAATAGCACGTAGAGCGCGTAGGTGGAACTACCGCGGAAGTTGCAAATTCTCGGGCGGGAAATTTACAGGCGGGTAGAGGCGTAAACACCGAGGGAAAGTCGAAACCGCGATTCCACGAAGATTCTCGCTCGCCCGTAACGCGCGCGTACGAGCCAGATTTCACTTAAAAAGAATATATAACCGGGCCAGACACGCAAATTTCCCCGGGAACGTGGGAATTTATCGAGACGCTGCCCGGAACGGGGAACACAAATTCGCCGCGCGCGGAAGTTAGCCCGCGTTTTGGAGGGAAGTTGACTCGAGCTCGGCGGAACCACCGGGAAAAACGCGGCGGTTTTATTCGGCACACGTCTCCGCTCGGCCTGGCAACGGCGGTATCGAGTAAAATCGTTTAAATTCGCGGACGTGGGATCGGCGACGTTCTCCGCGATGAATCGGCGACGCCGTTCAACAAATTCGAGCCGTTCTCTCCTCCTCTCTCTCTCTCTCTCTCTCTCTTTCTCCTTCCGCAGTCGATACATCCGTGCGAGCCCGCGGGTTAAACTCAACCAGCTACGTGCACGCGCGATACGCGCTCGCTCGCGCGCGCGTGTACGTGTGTAATGGACACGGGGGAAAAATCAATTGTTGCCCGAGGGCTTTTAATCACGAGCTCGATCTTTTTATTTCCACATTTCCCCGACGAAAAGTTCACGGGTTTACCCCCGCATTTTTCCATTACCCCCCCAACCCCCCGACGAAGAACACCAGCGCCAGCCGGCCTAATGAAAAATCACCTGTTACCCAAGGAAACATGCTGCCGAGAACACTTGATCCGTTTATCGAATTAACGGATCCCCGAAGCTTTTCCACAATTAATTCTTACCCCCTCGAATTGGGGAGTGATGCGAATTGGAAATTTCCAAAAATTGGATTTTTGAGGTACACGCGAAGTTTCTAATCGGAACGAGTGTGAACAGCCGTTAGCAGCGATTCGCGAACGGAGTACTTATTTCCACATAAGTGGCAATCGTTTCAATTACGAGAGGAACCACTACGGTTTAACAATTCAACAAGTACCAAGTCTGTTGAGACACGCGCACGTATACACACAGGCGCGCGCGTACATCAGTGTACATCAAGATCCATTTCACTTTGCGTTCTCTCGCGCAGAGGCGAAACAAAGAGCAACTTTCGAGAGAAAAGTGGAACGACCGCGATCGATCACGAAGCGAGAACAGCGCGAGACAATGGCACGGACCGGGAGGCTCGCCTCGTCGCGCAACTTCCCCGATGCACGACGGGGAAATTTGCCGCCTGCCACCAGGCTCGCCGTGAAAAACCGTGAAAAATCAACCGACAAGAAAGAATCTAGCACGACGGTTATTTAGGAAAAACCGACTGGGGAGAAATTCACCCGGCCGTGGGAAATGTAAAATATTCCTCAAAACGTTCCTCCCTCGTATCCTCCGCCTTCTAACATTATCAATCCCGCGAAACTCGCCGAGTCGTGATAGAAACAACTCGAGTCTCACGGTATCGAGTACACGAACGAGCAATTCGAAATCGAATTCCGAAGGAACGATACCGAGGAGGAGGAGGAAATTGCCGGTGGCGGAATCGAAAGCGAACGAAAGAAAGGAGAAAGAACGATATTGTTATCTTCCGACGGGATTCCACCCCGCTATCGACTTTGTAATCGTCGAGCGTCCGAGAGACGGCGGCAGCGACGCGCGACGCTGAAATCTCGTCGATAGCCATACGATCGATGTCGAACGCATTACAGAAATTAACTCGAATATGACTCGTTCGAACTTCCATCCGGGCTGAAACACTCGAACCATTAACGATCGAATTAATTCCACCAATCTCCGGCTGGCAATATAACACGGAGCGACAACGGAGCGACAACGGAGCGAGGCAACGAGCGACTATCAAAAGGATTTATCTGTTAATCGAAGCTCGGAAACGTGGAAAACGATTGCGCCGCCGTCGAGACACAATAACGGCACGCCGACGATACCAGTGACGGGTCTCCCTGGCAATACGTCGTAACGTATCGCCGCGATATCGCGATATCAATTCTTCCCGTTTCGCTATCCCATCGTAATCGTATTCGCGACAATACGCGACGCCGGCCGATGGTGTGGGTCGCGCCCGTCCGCCTTTGCAGTCGTCGTCCTATCAGCCCTATCGATGGACGATCCGCGCGCGACAGTCATTCGGGCTCTATTCAATAGACAGGATATACCGGTCTAACGGGGGGCCCCGTCCGGTGCTCGTCCGTATATACACTCGAACGCCAAAAAAATCCGTCGATCGATCGATCGATCGATCGACCGATCGCGCCGCGGCAGCTTTTACGAGCCGTCGCGATCCAATAAACGCGCGCGACGAGTAGCTGTCCCCGTCAAAAGTAGATTACATTGCTCCAGCGAGGAATTACCCCCCCCCCCCCATCCCGGAGTTCTCGTTCTCCCTCCGACGAAACACCTGAACCTGATACCTGATCGCTTTTCATCCTATCTCGCGCGGATAACCGAATAGAAACGCGCGGCACTCGGAGAGCTGCGGAATTCTGACATGAAAATCGATGCTTCGAGGAAGAGATCCTCTGCGCTGTCTACGCGGACACGCCTTCGAACGGGTAGTGGAAAGCCATCCGGGATAACATCCGAGTATTCAACAACGAACCCCACACACACACACAAACATACATACGCACACATACGCACACATACGCACACGTTCTCCGTTTGAGAAACAACAGGAACCGAGAAATTCCTTGGAGTCACGAAAGGAGTCGAAAAAAAGGTTCGTTCATCAGGGGGTGCGGTCGTTTGCGATCTCGTTATCGGTTTCGCGTCGCGAGCGAGCGAGCGCAAGCACAATTTGCTGCCTGTTGAATCGCGAGCCGAGGGTGTCGCAGGACATACGAGCAACCCTTGTACAAAGAATTCGCTCGTAAAGGGGCTGATGGAACGGAGTGGGAGGTTCGGCCCGTTAGACACGAGCTTTATCGTACGTCTGGTCAAATGAGCCCTTGGTGCGCGCTCGTCGTCCCTCGACTGTGAAACCATACCCACCCTTCCCTCCCTTCCTATCCCTGACTCCTCCAAGGAACGTTTTCTTCGAGATTTACGTATCCTCCGGCGTAGCGGGTTCGAAGGCAGGAAACCAGCCACTGGAGGGTAGAACGCGGTGGGATGGTAAAAAGTCAGGGGTGGATTATTCCTCGGTGCTTACATGTGGCAGTTTCCCAGAAAACGAGCCCGGCTCGAAGACGTATGTACACACGGCGGGCGTTCGCAAGAAAGAGACGCTTTACCCGGGACGTGGAACAACCGAACTCGTCTCCGTTTTATGCGAATCGCAATGCAAGTACAACTGTAAATGTAAGCAATCACGGGGGCGTCGTAATTCTTGAAACGAAATTGCAGGATTTAACGCGAAACAGAAGATTATCCCATTCAGTCAAAAAATTATAAAATTATACAAGAGACGTTTCCACTGTTGAATGATTGAATAAAATCTCCTTCCCCCAGTCGCTTCAGCCTTCGAGCAACGCCGCGCACCGACGAAGGGTCGCTTAAACCGCGCAAGTAGCAAGTTCGTTCGCGGCTTATTATTATTCTACAAGTCGCGGGGGGAAGGGGGCGCTCTGAAATTAGCATACCCCGACAGAAGCTGACCGAAATTCCACTGGACATTGTTCGACCGGAAAAGCCTTGCAAGTTCAACGGCGTGGCAAGCCACCCCTAATCGTGCGGAGTCGTTTCAGCGGGCGCAGAGCGGCGGAAGAGACGGTCGACGAGAAGAATTACTCGAAACGAAACAGTCCTCGATGACAGAAACTCGAGGGGCGAACCTGCCTTACAATCTGCGAGATGGAATTCATAAGGTCGTCGTGACTGCACTGCGGACGAATATATCGACCACGCTGGAGGAACAAACGAAAAAGCAACAGACTCACGCAACGAGTAGATCATTCGATAAAAAGGCGAAACGTCAGTTGGTCACGCGAGAGAACGAGAGAGAGAGAGAGAGAGAGAGAGAGAGAGAAGAAACCAGAATTATATGAATTTGTTCACAACTGCTCGCTGGAGGAATCGTGCGAAAGGGGATGTATACAGGTGCGTACAGAGTGAAACGAGAGGAGAGAACACACGACGACACTTCTCGTCGTGACGTTGCACGGGTATGGGCGAGCCACCCCAATTTACGATTACGAGGCACCGAAGGGCTCAAACGAAGGGTTAAACCGGGTTTAATCAATTCTCGTCTCGGCGTTTGGGGCTAGATTTTCGACGACACACCCACTCAAGAGCCGAGCGAGTCGAGAAGGCGCGGAAAAGGAGAGGAAACCTTCGTCTCGCGACAACAGCGAAACAAACAACGATAACCAGGTGTACGTGCTGGACGAATGAAAATAAACGACTGTGAAATTGAATGATTAAAAGATAACAAAGATAACAGCGGGCAGGATCGAACTGTCTCTCCGTTTCCCTTCCATTCGCCGCGTTTTCACGGTGATTCGATTGGGGTATAGGGGTCCAGAAACGCTCGGGAAATTAGTCACAAAGGGATCTCCCTGGCGCGGCGGGATATCGCCACGCTGCTGCTCGGACCGTCCGAATCTCATTCCGGAAAGCCACGCGGCTTTCCAATTTCGTCGTCTGGGCTATGTGGCCCCTCGACGAAACGGTGAAATTCGTCGCCCGTGGGAGAAGACGGCGACGGCGACAGCCTCGGCCTGGATGGTTGGTCCGTCGCTCCGCGAAAGGCTAGGCAAGAAGAGAGGAAGGAAGGATGGAACGTGTATCCAGAGGATATATTGTGGACAGCGCAAGTTTGTCGATAGGATTTTATCAGCGACTCGACCGGTCGAGATCGGTACCGTACCGCGCGAGATCGACTGTCTCGTGCACAGCCGAGCCGTGACGTATTAGTACACGGTCTGCGGTTCATGGATACTTAATCAGACGCTGCAGCACGTGCGACTCGACGATTCTTCATTGGTTAAATCGTTACGGATGGAAAGAGTAATCACCGGGGATTCGCCGAGCGCTTGGAAATTCTACGGGAAGTTTATTTGTGTTTTAAGCGGCGGGGTTTAAGCGCCTGGCTTCAGAGCGCGTTCGCTGATAGAAATATGTTTCGAGTTTACGACACACCGTGGAGTGTGTTCTGTGGTCATGGTCTCTCTCAAGGATCAGCTTCGCTCTGCGGAAATAGTTGCCGGAACGCATCTGAGCCACCGTATAATTGCGCGCCTTGTAGCCAGATTGACTCGAATTAAATTCCAAAGCATCGAAGTAACTAGATTTCATTTACGTTGCACCATAGACGAACGAAGTAAATCATTTCGACGGTAGAGCTGCCGAAATTTCATCAATCTACAACGGTAGATTTTTAGAGATTCTTAAATGAAAGAACTTTTCGCTATTCTTTGTAGTTTAATTCTTCTACTACAAGTTTTATATTTTAATCGTTCGCTATATGTAACGTCAGTGTTGAAAAATCCGCGCCTCCAAATTTCTCGACGAGAATTTCGTTTCGAACAAAAGCGGTCTGAAATTGAAAATTTCGCCCGTTCCAGGGAACAAACGTTCGTTGACGAGCGTACGAACAATAATTGAAGCGCGAAGTGCAAGTTGCAAAGCAGAGCACACACACACACACACACAGGCACTCGTGGACTACAGTAACGTTTGAGACGGATGTGTGATTTAGGGCAAAAGGGACCCTCGTCAAATAGGACCCGGAAGAAACGTCGAGAGGAAGTACGTCGGAGACCTTTGATCATTCCCCGCGGAGTGTGTCTGAACCAGCAACAACGCTTTAATCTCGGACCTTTGGGAAAGATTCTGGCACGTGTAATTGCGTGCGCGAAAACGCAGGCGCGGTTGTTTCTCGAGGAAAGCGAAAAATCGAGCGTCCTTCCCTTTGACCAGCGATAATCAAAAGACTCGGGATGCCGGCAAATGGCCGACGACGAGGCCGGCGCGGGCGTCGTAATAATAAAAACCGACTGCCTGCGGAACGGAGAAGACCCGAGAAGACCCATAAAAGACGGTTCTGCATCGGAACTTTTTCGACTTGCAAAGTCTCGCCGGGCTGCAAAGTTCCCTTCTTTTAATTCGCATTTACCAGAACCGCGAACGTCCCGTGTCTTTACGAGCCTGTACCGGAGAATTTTAACCCCGCTGTGTGTTATACGCGCCGTCTCTTCTCTTTAGAGATCGTTACGAGGGTAACTCTTGACCAAGAAGTCGAGGAATTTCGAAACTGGTGGATCGAAACGAAAAATTGAAAGAGAAGTCTATTCCAAATCGACACGACGATTTCTGCGGATGCCAGCGTGGAAAAGTCAGAGGGTGGTCCAGTTCGAGCGAGGCTCGATTTATTCAGACGCGGTCGCTTATTGGCGCGCAACTTTTCCCGGCAGACAAGACGCCCGGCGTCGTGGCGCCGTCTCTCCCACAGACACGCACACATATCCACACGGTGTCTGTGCAGACGCGAGGGAATCAAGAGCTGGTGGTGTTGGTGCGCGAACGAGCTGGCGAAGGTCTCTCCCTTCTCCGATTTCGCGTGGCGCTCTGCAAATAAAGGATCGAATTCGGCGGACTTCCGACCGACTCTGAGAAAACCCGCCGAGAACCCGAGGAAAGAAGGCCGATGAAAAAGGGAAAGGCAGACGAATACCAAGTGTTTTAAAATACTACGCCGTCTCGCGAGCAAGGGGAGCGAAATTCTGCTTCGGCAGCGAGCAGTCGGTGTAAATCCTACGCGAAGAGGCGGCGGAAGTTGCCGGGAATTCCATAGTCAAACGTACCGACGACCCGACGAACCTTCGACGAAAATATCTACGACGCCTTTGACTGTTCTTCTTCCACGCAATTTATCCAAAAGAGTTCTTCTCGTCGAAAACGGATACGCGGCTACCGGAAGGCGAAAGGACGACTTCGATGCAAAGACACAGGCAAACACACGGAGCCGTTCTTGATATTCGCATTCTGTGATCTGCGTTCCATCTTTCGAACGACAGCCGAAGCCGGTCCAGCTCGAATTCTCGTCATCATCGAGACACGAGAGCGAGGAGAATCGGGGCGCACACTCGTTTCTCACTCCAAGTGGAGTGAGTAGCACGTGCGAAGACAAGAACGCGAGCGCAAGGTGTCCCGCGATAAAACGCGCCGCTCGTATCTCTCGTTGGCTTTAAGAGGACGGATTGAGCGGTGCGTAAAGATAAACGGTAACGTTTATCACACGCTCGCGTAACCGGCACTAACGGCACGGCTCATTTGCATTGATAAGTTGCGTGGCCGATATTAAACGCGCGGCGACACTTTCTCCTGGAACCACCGAGGAGATCCAAAGCGGGGCAGCAGCCTGAATTGATACGCGAATTTACACCGCCGTTCTTCTTGCCGGCGTCGCCGCTGGAAATTGGCTCGCGCTTTTTTCCCGCGAGCAACAGTAAAAATTGGTTTTAACGCTGACGCGAGTCAGAAACTTTATACGGACCTGAAATTCGTGGTGGTTTGGATAAACTATTCGTATTTGTAGCGCAAGCCCGTTTATCGCTCGAACTCGTCGAGCGGCAAATTCAATTTGTACAATAGGAATTCGTATTCGGGTAAGCGAATTCAATTCGATTAATCGCGCAGGGTGTTGACTAAAATTTCGCCTGAATAAACAGAATTCGGGTAATTGGCGTCAAATAGCGCCGAGAGATTAACAGGTCCGCGTTGCCTTCGCACAATCGTATCGGATCGGAGCACGTGAATTTTCATCATCGGCTCGGAAGAGAATCGATCGGGAGTACGTCGAAATCAAACTATAGCCGTAAACGAAGCGTAAAGTTTGACTACCCTTGCTTCGGTCACAGGGAAACGAGGGAATTACAAGTTCGATACTCGATCGAGTATTTTGGGAGCGTTCGACCAATATTAAAAAAAAAAATTGGAGAAACTTTCGGCGGGATGTTCGCAAGGCGGGGAGATTTCTTAAATCGCACGGAGGGAAATTTGGCACGGCCAGTGGCGATTATTTCAAGAGAAACGGGCTAAAAGCGGCGATGACTCGACGAAGCGGTGATGCAGCTCTAAAAATCGAGACGAAGGTTCTCAGGCTAGGTGTCCTCGAAATCGGACCGATCCGACGCCCCGTGGAACGATCCCCGTGTCGTGGGACGCGAAGTTTTAATTGAGACGCGAGTTCTCCGAACTCGAATTTCGTTAAAGTTTCCCGCTGCCTTGGCTACTAATTGGACACGATGTCCGGGCTTCCCGGTGCCATGCAATCCGATGTAGTCGCTGGTTGCAACAAGGAGTTCGCAGATTGTAATTTTCCGTCCTGCTCTCCGCCTGTTTCTTCCTTCCTAATGCAGCCTCTACTTCTACACACACACACACACGGTGTACCTAGTAATTCCGAGACAACAGTACGTCACTCATCTGTGTTCTGGTTCGCGATAGTAATTGTAAAAAGTAGAAATATCGCGAGATGACTAATTGTAATTGAGAAAAATTAAGAGATATCCCAAAGAAAGGAGCAGCCAACCATCGGTTTAAAGCATCGGCTTTAATTCCCGTCGATGAAACCCACGACTACTCAAGAAAGCAATTTTCCAGGCCGCTTTCCTCGGCGCACCGGGGGGTTGGATTAAAACGAGACACCCTGTACGTGTACGTGTGTATGCGCGGCCCTCGTTCCTCTGTCGTCGGAGTGGCCGCGACGAGAGGGCCGAGGGACTTTTGAGGGTTTCGTGCCACGAAAGGAACCGAGTCGAGTCGCTCTTCCTGTCTGCCTCAAAGAGAAAGAGCGACTCTTGACAAGAGCAGGCAGACACGAATACAGAGACGGAAACTCGGAAAAAATATATATGGCGCATTGTACCAGGCGTGGTGGCCGAGGTTCTAATGACTGACGAAGACTCGTCGTTCCGATACGACACAGCTCGTACGTTACCAACGCGAAAATTGCCACCTACATAGCTGCAACCACTATCTGCAACGACGTCTTCCGTTCAGCCTCGTTTCGTTACCAGCCGTTACATTCGTTTCGGAAAATTCGGACAGTCGCGATGAGAAGGCGAACATAGGAGGAGACCGCGAAGCGTGAAAATTGGATTCTACCAGAGATCCACTTCTCTCGGGCAGCTTAATTCTCGGATCGTATTGTGTGGTTTCGCAGATCTGCTCTCTCTCTCTCTCTCTCTCTCTGTCTGCGAGTTCAAAGGGAAAAGCTTCTCAAAGCGAAGGAGTTGAATCAGAAACATCTCCGATGACGAGTCGCTTAAAAAACAAACACACCGCTGGCAGCAGCGGACGAAAATAACCACGTAGGATTTCAACCGGGGGGCTGTCGCCAATATTAATTTGGAAAAGTTGCGCTTTGATAAATATCGCTGATGGTTCGCCGCGCGGCGAACCGGAAATGAAACGGAACGAGATAAAGGACGCCACAGCTTTTGAAAACGAGCCAGATACACGGCTCGTCTGCGCCTCGCGTCTAGAAAACGAGTCGTTTTCGCGCTCGGTCTCTTCTCCAGCCTCTCTGTCTAGGTGTACCTGGCGCGTCTCGTGACCGTTTCTCGTTTCATGCATCGTGCTGGCGAGAAGCACGGTGGAGCGAACGTGCACGCGTGTGCAGGCAACGATGGGGTGGTGGAACACGCGGAAAGGGGGGAAAGATATCTCTTTGAGACGACCTCTTGGAAGGGACCAATTAGAGACACCCTGCTCCGCAGCCTCGTTCGACCGATGCGAATCTTCCTTGGCTTGCTGCCCCAACACGGGCTCGGGTCTAAGGCCGGCGCGAAAAACAGGAAAAGAAAGAAAATGAGCCGAGACGAACCGATAAACGTCCCCTGAAACTTTCGCGACGTTCGCTCGCCGCGGACTTCTTCGATCGATTTCACGCGGCTTTCAAAAAGGACCGAGACAGACTACCTACCACGGGGGACTTTCACCGCGATCTATTCACCAGGCCGACTTCTTGCACGAACAACCAAGTTCGAGTCGTCGGACTTCTTTCCCGGAAAGCAGCCCGCGATTCTTAGCCTCGCGAAATATCTACACGCGAGCTTCCACCAAAAACTTTTAATCGCGTCTGTTTGCGAACGATGGATTTGCTTCGAAACCACGTAGAGACACAAGAGTGCGGCGAACGGCAATAACAAGAGGCAGAAACAAGATTACTGGGGCTAATCGTCGGTGGCTGGTTGGAACGGGGCACGAAGGAATTGCGCGCGTGAATTACACGATGAAACTGAGAGTGACGTGACTGATCACGCGCAAGATAATCGACCGATCCATTACGATGAAACATTAATGAGCGGAGCATGGGCGAATCAACAAACTGACGGACACGCTGTGTGGGGACACTCGGTAGGTATACAAATCAAGATAATGGCGAATATTTCACGGGTAATGTAACGGGTGGCTGAGTCGTATAGGTCCCACGAGCATTCGGTATATATAGAGGCATCATCTGTATCAATAGAGCGCCGCAGCCGGCGCCGCGCGAGTCCTCCTTGCTCTTTACCCTCTCTGATTCTGTTGCATAATACCGGTAGGACGCGAAATGGGCATCGATAAGTCACCCAGCGTGTCCCCATCGAGTGAGACGAAGCTAAGATTCGCAGGAAGAAGAGTCGTCTCTCGAGGGCGTTCGAGCGAGAGGGGTGCGAAAAACGACAAGGAAAGAGAAGAACAGGCGGTTGCGGCATGATCGATATTAACCTTTCGGCTACTGTTGGCGCCTAAAGGCACTTTTAAAATTCGCTTTCGTGGGCGCTTAACTTACTTGCGGTAAATTTTACAAAAGTATAGCTCAAGTAGAATGTGTAAGTGGAAAAAATGCTGATAACGAGGCAAAGGCATTTTCCGACTGCATACGTAAAGGATGCAACAATTTGAAAAAATGCAAGGCGCAAATGCGCAGTGTGTGGAAGAACAACGGAACAAAGGGGGACGAATTCAAGAGTGTAAGAAACGTGACATTATGTATTGACGCATGTTCCAAACTGTACCGCTGAAGGGTTTCGTGTTTAAAGGATGAATTATGGAAGATGAGAAAAAGAAGGTTGCGGTTTCGTCTCGCAGTCACTGCCTAGACTCGTCAGTATCAGTGGGACTGATGGCAGTGACCCCCCCTTAGCCCAGACGCTTGTTGTAACTACCCGCTAGACTGGCTCCGGTCACCCATCCTAACGGGGTTCCGCACACTCTGCTTGCTTAACATCAAAGATCGGTAGGACCTCGACGCACAGCCACTTGCGGCTTGTGCTAGTCAGTGTTCGGAACGTAGTCGAGGAATCATAGGCCGCTACAACCGCATTTTACGAAATAATGCTGAAACTTACTGTAAAATTTTTAGTACGTGCAGTAACAATTCAATACAGAATGCGAACAAATAAAATAAATAAAATAATATTGGTTGGACATAATGCAATTGAGTGATTATTTCAATACACCTTCTGAGAAATTTCGTCGTTCTCAGTATAGGTCGCGATTGAACTCCTACCGTGCTACGTGCGGTCAATAGTCAAAGTCTGCCTAGCGAAAGAGTTGAAGCAGGTCTTCCTCGATACTTGAGAGAAATTCGTGCTAGTCGTGCAATTATTCCGCTCAGTTTGCTTCCTAGTTTGACATTGAAACTCGCCTAATAATTTTCTGGTAACGTTACGCAAAAAAGGGAAACGTTTTGGAAAGGGAAAAAAACCAGATAACATTTCGGCAGTCGGATATTGTACGTCGGGTGTCTCTCGGAGTTTTACGCGCGAGCGCATCAACGACAATTTTAATGAAAAGTTGTGGCCACCGGTGGTACGTCGAGCAGACGATTCGCACGCGGATTCGCACCCTAATTCCGCGGGGCAATTTCATTCGCGTCGCGCGACGCGAATTCAATGGGGCCGTGGGCGCAAACATCGAAGGTGTTGGCCGGGGGGAGGGGAGGGGGGAGCACATACAAAACGGCTCGTTACGTTCGCGAAGAATCGCCGTAAAATCCCAAAACTCATTTCGGGGACGCGACCGCGCGAATTGGCCGCCGCGGCGGCAAGTATCGCGCGACGTGAATAATTTCATCAGTCCTCGTTTACATCGCCGCTCACGTTCCCGATTCGACACGAAAAAAGCCTTCGGAGAATAAATCCAATCGAGAGAGCAACGATTCATCGGTCGGTTGTTCTCTAAACGAATCTGTGACTCTCTGAAATATTGTGTACTTTTCTGTTTCGATTGAAGCCAAGACGAGAAAGAAAGCAACGCGCGGCAATGAAAGCGCAAATGGCGATAAAAGCGAAAAGGAAAGAGACAAAGGCACGTACTCGCGAAGGAGCCTTCAATTTTCAATATATTCGTTGAAAGCGCGCGAAACGCTCAATCAGAAAGGCTTCGGAGTCGTCGTCGCTCAGCCTTCATATCCTTTCCGTTCCTGGTGACAGAGAGGAGAGCGCGCCAAGGCATCAAGTTAACATCCGTTTCATCCGTAAATAGGTCTGAAAATGCTCGAAAAGGAGGCTCCCCCTCCCCTTGAATGGCTCGAGCCATCGAGAAGACAGCCTTTTGAAATCCGCGCGGCGGAAGGCTCGTCTGTTTGCACGGGAGCCTCCATTCACGCCGTCGCCGGCGAATCAATATTGATACGGACCTTTATATATGTGGGACGCGCCACTGTGCACGCCATTCCGATGGAATGCAATATTAATAGGACGCCTGAACAATATATCCCCGGCTACCTGTACGCGCACACATGTACCATTCGCGACGCGCGATATTTGCTTAGGCGCGTCCTGGTTCGAGCTGTCATCGTCGTTCGGATAACGAGCTGTCGCCAGCCAGACAAGCCAACTGGCTCGTCGTTTCACACCGTCTCTCTCTCTCTCTCTCTCTTTGTTTCCGTGCGAATCAATCCTTTCAACAATAGGCAGTGTTAAACGACAATGGAAAATCGATAAGACGCGGTAAGGCAGCGTGCAAGAAAGTTTGTCTTTCAACCCGATAGTTAGACGCAAGAGTTAAACCGTTCCCGTATTTGTTCCAGTGATAGATGCCTCGTTTGGCGTTTGGCGCAATGCATTACACCGTGCAACTGACTAAATCCCGATAGTTGCGCCAGGCAAGATTAATTGAATCGATACGAACAACTGGTCTGAATTATTAACTCGAGGGCTTCTGCGGGAGGGGGCGTGGAACGCACACATACAACACGGATGTGACACAGTTCCGCCGTTTGGATGTTAGGCGTCATGTTTGTGAATCTGCAGCCGACACCGCGCGCTTTCGTACGAGGCAGCCGCGGAAATGGGAACGCCTCTCGTGGAAACAAAGATGACAAAACGAAGCGGTGGTGTCGCGACGTGGAACGAGACAATAACGAGGAGCACGACCAGAGATAGAAAGGATACTGAGGGCAAAAATGCCGGCTGGCTGGATGATAGCGGGCCTCCTTTCGGAGGAACGCGGGACGAAATATCGCGCGACGAACGGCGGATAAATTAGAAACTC
>KQ435727.1:336636-352594 GCA_001276565.1 Melipona quadrifasciata | reverse complement strand
TTTCGCTAGAATTAATTCTATTCTTTAATATTTACTTTGGTATTTTTTCTGTATTCATTAATACAGTTTCCATGTGCGAATATAGCGAAAATTACTCGTTTGAATTATCAGTTATGCGACAACATTTTCTACAGTAGGACAAAACGGGTTCGTTCGCGCAGTACTGACATGTAGTTTCAGTTGGCATTACTTTCAATACGATCATTTCACGTTTATTGTTTAATAAGCTTTCATTAGCGAAACAGTAACATTTGAACTGAGATTAATTTAATCCTAGTAATTATACGCTCCATCTTTTATTACGTAAAGGAATTAGATAATTCATATCGATTAAATAATCACCGATGCCATCGTATCATTACGCCGTTTAATCAACTCCGCTCATAAATAACTTTGTCAACTTTATTAACGCAAGCATATTGCATGCCGAGCTAAATTCGAGCGTGTACAATTGCACACGTTAAACGATCAAATTCAACAGCCTCGGGGGAAAGAAACCAATTGTACGACGTGCCCGAAATTCACGAATCGATGAAAATCGATGAATATAACATTAGACGTGGTGTTGAAACATAAGTGGGTACCTTAAAGTAGTTTACTAACTTAAATAACGCGCCTCTTCAGCGTTCACTCTAATCAATTGCACTTTAATTAAAAATCCAACGTATTCACGTTGCAACCGGAAACAATGCATACATAGAACGTCCCGAACTCGCGATGAAACGATAATCGTGAAGGAGGAGCAGAGAGTTTATTGACGAGGAATGAAAAAAAAAAAGTTCTCTCGGTACATAGCAACGTTCGGACAACGGCCTCCGTTGCACTCGCTTTACTTTTTTAAATAGTTGCCGGCTAATTTTAACCACACCGCGGTTTTATTGTGCAACTGACCTATACCAAGAGGCAACTCGGGCCGTCTCTCTCCCGCTTCGCGCGCGTCTTCTTCGATTTTTCTCTCCTTTCCACTGTGCTCGGTGTCCCCGTTGTTATTTAAATTGGAACAAGAACGCCGCACGGTCGAAATGTTTTCCGGCCCTCGACTTCGGCTCCGTGCAACGTTGCACATTTATGTGTTACGAAGACGCACGAAAATCCTCCCGTGGCGCCCTGTGGCCGTACGTTAAGGTACGCGCTTCTGGAAAAAGGGTAGCAGTTTTAATCGCACTCTCACCAGCGGAGAACCGTGTACGTGTAAATCGAGTCACACGCGCGCACCAGTTCCTTGCTGTTTTTATTCCAGCCACGGAAACGAGCAGCGGAATTAACAACGGACGTGGTTGGCCAGCCTGCGCGCGGGAATATTTTCTCGTCGCGAGAGAAAGAGGATGAATATTCGCTGATATGTGCATGACCGAAAAAAGTAAACCAAGGAGAAATATTATTTTCGGGCGCGAAATGCAAAGGTAACTTGGTTACCATGGGAATCGGGTAGAACGAGGTGCGAGAGAAATATGGGCGAAAATAGTTTCTGGCGTGGCGTGGCGCGGTTCGCGATAGTGGCGTGCAATACGGGCATTGGGTGTCGTTGGCGCGTGTTTATCGTTGTACCTGTACGAAGAAACGTGACATTTAACTGGGGCCGACAGAGACCGTTCGTCGTAACTCTTATCGCGCGAACCTTATCTGTACGTTTCCTCCAAACCGGATGAATGCACTCCCCCGCTACCACGAATACCGCGAACCTATCTAAGAACGTCTTTTAGATACGAGTTCTTCTCATTACCTCGGGTCGACTTTTCGTACAACAAACTACGAAGCACACGTCTCGCAATTTCCCCTCTGGCGAAAAGAACTAGACAGAGACGCACACTCGTTGTCAGCAAGTTGTTTAATAGAGGAAGCTTCCATGGTGTAGATAGAACTCGTAAATTGAAAGGTCAAATGACAACGTTATTTTGTCGAGTTAGCGACACACTGCATGTAATATTCTACCTTTTTTCATCAGCTACCTACCTGATGTCTCGAATCGTTCATTTTTTTTTTTAAATCGTTTATTTGTGCCAGTATTTTACGAGTTTAACGAATAAATAACAGCGGTAGGTGAGGCCTATCTCAGATTATAAGCACCAAACCTGATGCACGCGCAATCTTAAGTTAGAGTTTTATTATTTACACTTGTTGCTATCTTATTACTATAACCAGCGATAATTTTTTTTTTTCTGTTGTAACTATGGGACTTTATTTTAACAGGGCGCGAAATTGTATAATATTTCAGAACGATAAATAAATCTCGAGCCTCCAATACCGCGGATCCCTTGATTTTCCTTTTCCGCGCGTTTTCTACGGTCTTTCTCTCATCACAGCAAGATCGCTCGTGTTGTGTGCCGGTAATTTTTGTCGCGAGGCGAATCCTTGAACGTTGCGCAACAACGCTCGTTGTCTTCCTTTAATCGTACATCTTGCTGGGAAGGATCCCAGGACGTTCCCGACTATTCTGTCTCCGAAGGTCTTTTTCTTTTGTAACCGAGACATTCTTGAGAACGAATCTTTCTCGCGCGCGTACACGAGGCATCGCGATACTTATCGTTGATTGCAAGGCCCATTAAAACGTCCTGCAAAATTTTTTGGGAACCTCTGGCCGACCGGTGAATCGAACTCAGCCTTCCATTGTTCGACGCTCGAGACGAGCGTAATCGCGAGACGCCCCGGAAAAGAAAGAAAGAAAGAAAGAAAGAAAGCGTCTGACGAGTGTTTGACGTTCTGCTTCACGCTCGGAGAACGTCTGAAACGTGGGATTTCCATTGTTGTGTGCTGGCCAGGGAGAGAAAGAGAGAGAGAGAGAGAGAGAGGAGAGAACGGTGGGGACTGGTTGAACGTACAAGATTCTAGCCGCTTTTGACATGTCTGACGGGGAATTGTCCGTCGCACAGGTAAATAACCGAGAATCGTCTGCTAATTCAATTTGCCGCCCCTTTGTCGAATCCAATTAACGACCAGTTACCGGGCTTCCCGGATAATCGGCTGCTACCCGCAATTAAATTCGACGCGTACCGCCGTCAAACGTTTTGATTTCCCCCTCGCGAGCCGTCCAGACGGAGGTATCCGTCGCGTCTTTGGCGATTCCCGTCGTATCTTTCGATAACCCTGATAAAAAAATTCACGAAATCCCCCATGTACGTGTTTCCATGAATTTTCACGCGGTCCCGCCTACGTCGTGGAATTGCTCATTCCGCCCGATGAGATTCCCAATTAAAGTCCGTGTAATTATAAAGTTCCGCTTGCGTTCGTCGTGCCGCGGCCGCAATTTGTCGCGCCTCGCGGTTCGCGACGAACGTTTGCCCGAGCCGCGAGAGGCCGTGAAGTGGCTTTTTGGCCTAAGGTCGGTTTTCGTGCAACAACACCGTGGCCGCAAACTACTGGCCGTTTTGTCGTCTCCGCTCGCGCGACGGAAAGAAAGGTCGCGAGAGGTCGCGGCGACAAACGGCGACAAAAAGATGCACGCGTGCGAAGGAAAGCGTGCTGGTTCCCGCGAAACGGAGACGGGTGATCGCGAGAGGAAAAAGAAAAAATGGGATTGGTGTCAGTCGTACGACGACACGGGAAAACTTTCCGACGTACTTCGAATCTTTACGACGCGTTTGATTGTTCCCGGGCGAGTCACAGTCGGTCGCACATGTTGCACGCCGCGTAATCCGCGATCGATCCAGTCGGCGTCCATACGTATAGAGGAATTTGATAACGAGAACCGGAGGAATTTCATTTTTATCCTTTTTCCTTTTTTTATCCCTGCCACGGCGATGGAAATTTCGAGATATAAATGCCAAATAATATTTTGAAATTCCTCAGTTCCCCGCGAGACTGAGACTGAGTTTCCGAAGACGGTTTATAAACGATCGGTATGTTTGCTCGTTGAATTAACCGTTTACGAGCTGGCCGAATGTTCCCGCGCGTAATTCCGTTTGCGTCTGGAGAAAGGCATTCGCTAATTTTCTTTTTTCAAAAGAGCTCTGGAGCTCCTTTTTTTTTTTCTTCCTTTTCGGTAAACACAAGCGCCCCTTTGGTCGCGGGGAATCGAGTCTTTTCAATTTGTACCGTTCGCGAGCGAAATTTGTTCTCCTCCGCGTAATTGCGAGAGTAGACGTCTGAAGGCGACGGTTTCCGAACACTCTGGAGCACCGGTGCTTCGAGCGACTCTCTCTCTGTTGAACGGACGAGCGAGTGGAAAGGAGTCGAGACTCGGAACGACGGTGACGCTAAGAGCCGGGGAAGAGGCAAATCCATATAGCGCAATACTCCGGGGTTAGCCACGGAGAAGGATAAAGCTCGACGAAATAAATTCACATGTTCGGAGACACTTGCGCGGAAAGTTCTGAAAGGAGCAGAACCCAGTCAGAAGAGAGAGAGAGAGGAAACCGTACGAGGTCAACCGAATTTCGACTTGTTGAAAGGATAGAGCGAACCTTTCTCGGAGCGAACTCTCGAGCTTCGAAAAGGAAACGGTCTGCGTTGTGTAACATCGACAGCGACGATTCCCTGCTTTCTTTCTCTCCTCCTTCGAAAGCAATTTGAGCCGAGTCGCGCGGCTGGCTCCCTTCAAGGAAACAGAAAACTCTTGGCGCACCGTTCTAAAATTTGCACGGCGTAGAAACCGGGAGAAAAACTCGGTTGCAGGTGGATTAAGAAATTCGTTTAGAGAGTGAGAGAGGTTTATTAAATTCCGGGGATAAAACAACCACAGGCAAGGTCAGACAAAGTAATCGCTGGTAAAGTAAAAGTCTCTTTTGGAATGCTCAAAGAGGGAAGCTCGAAGAGAAGCTCATTTTCGAACGGATCGAATGAAATTCAACGCATCTTCGAATGCCATACCCGCCGCCAATCTGTGAAACAGAATCCAGGAAATTTCGTTGGGAACGCGTTGTCTCTCTCTCTGTCGGAAGTTGTTGAACCGAATCGAGCCTTGCCCTTTTTTCCTTTTTATCGGCGGCTCGTTACGCGAGGCCGAACGTAGCTTCCACGTTCATGCGTATCATGCGATACAATCCTTCGTTACGCAGAGTCGTCGATCCAATCTTCCTCGTGCAGCTGCAATCGGGACGGATTGATTCGCTCGAGACGCGCGTGATCCTCGTCCCGGCGAAATAGGACGCAGCTGTTTGCATCCTCCGCGTTTCCCGATGTAATTTGTAGCCTATTGTCAGCGCGGCGACTCTAAGGACATCCGTAAACAGGTAATCTTACGCGGAGGGGAATTGAATCGGAGAAGAAGCCCGCGCGAGAAACCAGGGGAAGAAAGAACGAGTTGAACATCGGACGGAGGTGGAAATTTTTCGTTTCTCTCCTCTTTTCCGGGGATGATAACCGAATTGAAATGTGATGTCGAGAGGAGATGAAGAGATGCTCGTCGAATGTCGATCGACGCGAGACTCTGCGTTCGTTTCAAAAATGGTAGTGTGATATTGGATACGAGAAACCGATTGTCGAGTGTGTTAACTGTTTGGAGTTACGTTTGGTTACATTTATCTTTGTTATTGTCGGCAGTTACGTTTGTCATTTTCGATTTTTTTTTTTTTTTTTTTTTTTTTTTTTTTTTTTTTTTTTTTTTTTTTTTTTTTTTTTTTTTTTTTGACCGGACTTGGAACGTTGTGTGAAAATTTGCTGCGACTGCGCCGCTAAATCTGTCGCTTTCGCGAAACGGAAATTTCGACGACGAATTTATTTCGAGCAGCCTATGGATTTATCGTCGATAGAAATAATGCAAAAATATTATCCGCGGTTCGTTATCGTTGAAATTTGCTTTGAAACCAACCGAGCTTGCACGATTTCTACCTGATTGGATATCCATCACCCTCGTCGTTTCGCGCAAGGAAAATCGATGCTCGCCTTCCTTTCACCGCTTTTATATTCGCGTTAATGACCGTCTACAAAAGCCAGCGATTTCGCGAATGGATTTCTGATCCGCGGAAGAAACGATTTCAACCAACTGTACAATTGGTCCCAGCGTAGTAGTTGGCACAAAGAGATCAATAATAAATTCGCGTGAAAAAAGCGGGAAAAGATCGTGGAACGAGGGAACACAAGCGAGTTCGGTCTGCGAACGCGTTCGGGAAAACCGATGTCGCCGAGGAAATCGATTAAACATATTCCAGTCCGCTGCGGTGGGATTTGAATTACCGTCGAGCGAACAAAAGCACGAAGGGCCCGACTGCTTTCTCGGCTGCCTGAACTCGAACAGTACCTGCCAGTCGTATTTATATCTTAATTTTCTTCGAATTTCTTTCAACTGTATTTATATCT
Organism: Melipona quadrifasciata; assembly: GCA_001276565.1. Lineage (NCBI taxonomy): Eukaryota > Metazoa > Arthropoda > Insecta > Hymenoptera > Apidae > Melipona > Melipona quadrifasciata. The sequence continues at coordinate 346,360 of KQ435727.1, read as the reverse complement.
TCGATTTCTTTCAAACAATTTGGATTCCGATCGCTGAAACGGACCCGATAAAACAATATCCGAACGTTCTGCTGGCAGCTTGAGCGAGGAAAGTAACAAGTCCCCGTGATCTCGACTAAACGCACTTAGTGTCCCCGCTGGAGAATCTCTATTTGTCATTGTCGCGGCTTGAGTGAGATTAACGACTGTCAGAAGAAAGCTCGGCGTCTGACGCGGGGACGCAACGTCGCTAAAGTATCTCGTTTTTCGTCGTTTCTTTTTCTTCTTTTCTTTTCTTTCCTTTTTTTTCCTTTTTTTTTTTTTATTTCTCTTTTGCCCGGCGAATATGTTCAACGATTTCCGATATCGGTTTTTTTTTCACATCGGTAATACCCGAGCGGTAATATCCTCGGTAATCGTTGGAGTTTTGGTTTTTCGTTTCAATCGAGGACCAATTGATCCGTGACGATGCGCGAAGAGGCGAGGAACTCTGGCACGCCGCCCCTGGCCCGGTCGGGACTCGGGCAAGATTTACGAGATTGATATCGCGCGATAATCGAGACCTCGGCACCGAAAAAGTAACACGCAAAGTTCTGACAGCAACCGGTGTTTCGCGGTTTACATACTATCGGTCGTTTGTCGTCGAAGCAGTATTTACGTACAGCGAGGCGAGTTTAACTTCGCGTCGATGCACGAGTTGTTCTCTTTTCTTTCCTTTTCTTTGTTTTTCTTTTTTTTTTATCTCTTATTTATTCAAACAAGACGCATCGTGCTTCTGTTCTGAAAGAAGCGCACGGCTCTCTGCATCCTCCATTCTTGTCCACGACCGCAGCGCAAGAAACCATTCGGGCTTTAATTGTACCTCGCAATAACCGCTCGCGTTTCCAGCTCGGTCGCACGTTTCGCGTGCAGTCCGCGATAAACAGAATGTTTGCCACGGGAAAACGGAGGGAAATGAGCGGGTGATACGGTCGTCCTGGAAAAGCCACCGTTCTCTCTTCTTCGTAGCGTTGGCGCAGTTACGCTGTTGCGTCGCTAAGGAGACATCTGGAAACTGTAACGGGCATCTCGTTAAGAGGAGAGCATTCGGTGCTTTTATCGCGTGGCGCGTACCGTGTATAAAAAGATACGAGGCGTTGGGTGATAAAGAAATGTTTTGAATTCGAGCCTGTGGCTCGGAACAATGGGGAAACTGGTAGCACAGTCGCGGACCACGGGCTTCTCTCGGAGCATAGTCGTTTTATATCAGATTTCGTTCGACTCGCACTTTCGCTACGACGGGCGACTATAATCGCCCGCTGTCTTGCACGCTCTGCATTTTGTTCCGGGCTTGCTGTGTTCAGAGCAAAATATTCAACAAAATAGTTGCAGTCATAGCTGAGCGATTGACCACACAACGTGTGAAGCAAAGAATGACCTGTCCTGTCTGCTACGCAACAGTGTAGCATCTGCGCGCTTGGTCACCTTTTCCAAATTTCAGAGATTGCCCACCGAAAGCACGTTGATACATTTTGCCATCTGAAGTTCGACTGAAAGGCATGCCACAATTTTCCAATTCAACGACTGCTTTTGGGGCTTCACGTGTCGTGTAATGAATAGCATCCTGATCACCTAACCGGTCAGATCCCTTAACAGTATCGTACATGTGCCACTGCCAATTACCCTCCTCCATATTAATGCCAAAGCGGCATTAATACCTCCTTGAGCAGAACAACTTGGATGTTTTTCTGGTGTCATTTCATAATTTGGTACTTGGTTTCTCACTGGCGAAGCATGGTGTAACACTTTTGGCGCGGGAGCATCTCGTAGCGAAAGGGTTAATGTTTTACGTTCCGAAATCGAGAACCGATTTTCGGTCAACGATTTATGGTGATTACGAATCACGAAACACCCAGCTTCGAATCGTACGACAACACACGAAAACCATTCTCGAGAGTATCACGTCCTCCGCTTATCTCGAAATATCGGGACGGCGTGTACGACGAACGGTAATGGAAAGCGGTTGCACAAACAAGAGCATAAAACGGTGGCTCAAACAAACCATGCGCGTATCCGCTTCGAAATTGGCGCAGCTGAGAAATTAGTCGCGGAATAGTAGCGAAATGTATGCGACGACCCACGCGAGCGCAATTCGTGGTAAACACCAGGGAAAGTTTCGCGGCGAGCTTGCACGATACGTCACGAACGTGTGTAAAACATCGCGATCTTTCTGCGCTTCAACGATAAACGCGAGTACCTACGTACGTGAGTTGGAATAAGAAGAACGACGCCGAAGCATCCAACGAACGGCTTCGAAAAACACGGAAGAACAATGCAGTCGAGGGAAAAGCACGATTGTTGTCGGAGCAAACAGCCGTCGATGGTGTGTATACCGAGGCGAACAGGTGTGTAACGAGGTTACTCGGCGAACGCGGAGCTGACGATTATTGAATCGAACGATTGTTTTTGTTGGAGACGACGACAACCCAGTTATGGATGTACGGCGTCGGGAAGTGGAAAATCGTCGTCGTCGGGTCCTATCGACGGATCTGGTTGTGGAAAATGAGAACAGAGGGAACGAACGGAGCAGTTGGAGCGCGCAGGTATACGCGGTAGAATTTTGAAAGCGTCGATGTTATCTAGTTCCATCGGTGTCGTTGACTCGAATTGCTTGAACTCGGATAGTTCGGCTTATCTGTGTTTAGGACAAATGGGAGAAAACCGAACGAGGGGGCAATAAGTACGCGTAGTAGGCGTATGCGCGGCGCCAATAGTCTCAAGAGAGCGGGATCGGGTTACGGCCGATTGTTGTAATAATTACGTGTCGCTCATTCTTGCGTACCGTACGTGTTACGTATTGTACGTCGTTATTTAGGCCGCACCCAGTGTTACAGACAATTGTCTACAGACATTCGTCGTGAACACGAACGTTCAATACACGTGTTCCCTGTCTCGTGGTCAAATCAGGTTCCACCGTATCCAGACGCGTTTGGCTGAAGATTTATTCAAAAAGAGAAAAATTTCAATTCACGTACTGAAATTCATACTTGTAGGTAAAAAAAGAAGGAGAAGAATTTCAAATTTGTAAGTAAACAAAGAAGGGGAACAAGACGCGATACAACGGGGAGCGTTTTGAGAGAAAGTTCCGACAAAGTTAGTCAAAGGCGGATACGTTGTCGCGAAAAGAAGCGTCTCTTTTGCGGGGATTCCATTTCGTAAATTATCATTGAGCTCTGGTCCATATGAACCATAGCTGTCCATAGAGACCGGCATTAATTACACCAGCAGGTAAAACTTGAGCTTTCCGCATTGCGAGCAGGGATTACAATGCATTTTATGCAAACCAGCTCGTAGAATAGCGGCTCTCTGAATGCCGTGGCCAATCCTCTTTCCCCTCTTTGTTCCTCGATCCGGCCGTCTCTCTCTTTCTCCTTCGTATCTCGTTCTGCTAGCTCGACACCTTCCCCCCTCCCCCTTCCACGCTTCCTGTCGTTGTTTTCTTCGCGCTATAAAATAATAATAAACACCGTATATACGAATCTCTAATTGCTTTCCTAGTTGTGTCGCCCCGCGTGGCTCTTGATTCGGTTTTCCAGAAAAGGACCGCCGCCCGCCGGACAAAATGCACACCGATTTCCGCGCATCGTCGCCCGTCAACTGTTGCAATTTGCACGCTCGCGTCACGAGTTGTCGAAGCAATTTAACACGGATGCCTGGTCTCGACGAATCGACGTAAATTGCGTCATCGGGCGGGAGGGGGAGGGAGAAGCACGCGCAATCGCCAAACTCGTCCACGCGCTCGCCAACTTTCCAAAAGTCGATTAATTTCGCCCAAAATCCTGGCGAAAGCATACATTCTTCCAAGTCGAATTACGCCTGTACACGTATACGTACGTATATACGGCTTGGCGGTTTTCATCACCGGGAGAAATCAGTACCCTTCGTCGCTCCCCGTTATCAGTTAACCGAGGGGGAACGTCGAGCGTTCGTCTGGCTCGTAACAAACGAACCCCGATAATTTTCGATAAACCACGTAGCGCGGATCGTATGGCGGATTATATTCAGGTGCGCAAGAGGTGTGAAACGAACGTAACGGGTCATTGGAAACAATGGTTGACGCCCCATCGACGCGGAGGGTTGCGTCGCTGCGAAGATCCACGAAGATAGAAACGAGCGTGTAACGAGCGGAAGTCGAGGAGCTTGCAAATTCGGAACGATTGTGAGAGACAAACGAGCTTCTTACAGACAGGAGGGGGGGGGGGGCGTTAGTTGACAATGGGTGAATACGATCGTTTGCAAATCGACGATTCAAAGGTTTCTATCTTCTGATCGCTTCCAATTCCGCCGCGTATCCACTGCTGATCACTGCAAAGCGCGAGAGCGCGTTGGAAAACTGAAATAAAAGTATCATCGAACGATTGAATTCGTGTCAAGGATGACGCGCTCGTTTGTGAGCATGAAATTTTACAGCTGTCCATGATCCGTGTTTCAAGATAAATCAGAGTGACGATTCAACGGAATTCAACAAGTAATCGATTCCATTGCACAACGGTTTCTTTTCTTGCTTTCGGCTGTGTTCTCGGCGAATGCATGATTAAAGGGAAAACTACACGATAGCATGCGACACGGATCGAAGTAAGGGAAGACCATACATAGTTCGGGCTTCCGTGGGTATTTGATTACAAATGGTCTAATTCGGCAAGCGTGTAGATCTCTGTACTCTGAAACGTATCGCGATATTGCGTACGAAACTGTATACGAGAGGCTTGCTCGAAGGTGATACGGAGGAACGAAAAGGGAAAGCAGCCAGCCAGCGGACAGATATCGAGTATCTCTCGTTCTCACAAATCTTCAGTGTCTCTAATCCACGCGATGCGGTGGGGCCGGCCATGAACGAAACGGCGCTACAACAAAATTGGAACGAGTGAATGAGCAAATACTCAACGCCGAATGCGAGAGAGCACGCCCTCCATTCAGGGACGCCACACCATATTGCTCCCACCTGTTATATCCGTCACTGCTTCATCTTTCCTCGATCGTATTAACGTTCACCGCGTCATCCCTCAGCTTCGTTCGACCGATTTGCAGAGCACTCAATCCCTCGAAGAACGATTCGCTCGTTTGTCGTTCCGTATCAAAAGATAACCATCTTCCGGCTGAAAGTCGTCAGGTAAAAGATCTTCCGCTTCCTCTTTCTTTTTACAACTCGCTTCCCGATCATTAGCCTTTCCTTGTTGTAAAATTTGAAAGCAAATCGTTCCCGGCTTAACCTGACCCTGACGAAATTTACGACGCAGCCGTACAACGACAATAGTGCGATACACTCGTGCCGCTTAACACAAGATATATAGATACTGCATTAAACGTAGAAGTATTTTTAACCTCGAGTAAATGTGATTCTATCGCGAACGTTTGCCGTTTCGAGTAACTCGGATGAACATTCTACCGTGAAGTGATATCAGACGTTCGTGCGAATGAGTATCACGAGGTTAAATACGATTTGCGTCTCGTGCATCGAGCTGCTCCGAATTGGACACATTTCCTCGACGGAGTTGGCGGAGAAAGGAGGTGCATCACGCGAAGAACAAGGGAGAGAAACAGAAGGATGGAAGGAAGGAGGGAAGAGAAAAAGAAAAAGAAAAAGAAGAGGAACGTGGAGGGAAAAAGATGCTGCGTCCGTGGAACAGCCGGAACACCCACCTTGATTCGATACCGGCGTTCCAGACGATCGAAAAAGAATCCATCCCTCGAGAAAATAGAGTAATTTAGATAACAACCATCTCCCCCACCACGTTCTCTCTCTCTCTCTCTCTTTCTCTATATCATCGACAAAGTTCCTCGCGTAACGTGTCTCCGGAGGCACAATGCAGCCCTGGTACGCTCGTCGTTGCGACTGAGAAACGATGTGTTAGTCTCTGGAATCCCGTACTCTCTCACCTATATCCCCTGCATTCGATCAACCCAGGGACGCATGGTTCCCATTTCGGATTGAGGCGCGGTACAGTCGCGAGAGAGTCGATGGCGAAAAAATTCGTGAAAACGAACGTTCCAAGTTACGCTTATGACTGTAGGCACACGGTAATTCGCCTCTCTCTCTCTCTCTTTCTCTATCTCTTTCTCTCTCTCTCTCTCTCTCTTCCCCCTTTCGCGGCTTGATTCCTTCTCTTTCGCTCACCTGTTGGAAAGCCGAGCTTTCTTTGTCGCGTCATCCCCTCTCCGTCCATTGTCGACAACTCCCCTCCGCCGAGTCGAGCAGGTAACGTGCCAACGCCAGGCAATGGCGCCTTAGCGGCTGCACCTGGGTTAACCGTTCGCCAGGTGAGAGAGCGCGGCGATTGGTCGAGCCGAGCAAAACGCAGTGCTGATTGGCCGTTATCGCGGTTCTGCCGGCACGGAGCTTTAATCTCGTTTACCGTAGGCGCGCTGCTGCTCAGTTCAACTTACCTTAGCCGCACGGACGGTTGGCTACGCAACTCATGCCGGACATTCCACGAAACGTCGCCGTCGACGAGTAGTCCCACCCTGTGTCTCGCCCACTTGATCCGTACCGATAGTGTTGGTTCTCGGTTTAGTGGCGTGCGGAAAGTCGTGTCGATCTTGGATCGTTCGCGGTTACGGTCGCTGGAAAACAGCAGGGAAGGATCGACACGACACCCGCAAGATCGCGTCGCCGCTCGTCCGTGTGTGTGCGCGCGCGCGCGAGATCTCCCCCCTCCTCCCGTCCACGGTGCCTGTGTATATACCTGTACGTAGTGTGTACAGGCAAGCGGGCAAGAGCGCGCGCGTGTATATAGCGGCTCCACTTCTTTCTCACTCACTCGCTCACTCGCTCGCTCGCTCACTCACTCACTGTTTCTCCCTCTTCCTTCTCTCTGTCTCTTCTCGCACCGTCTGCGTTCCACGCGCTCGTGTTCGTGATTGGTCGGTGCGTGGCATTTTTAAAAAGTCGTCCTGCTTCTGTCCGTTATAACCCGAGAGATCCGGCAGCGAGCGATGTCGCGAAACCACACGAGTAAATCGATACGGCGATCCATGTCGAAATAATGTCGATACGACGAAGCGGCTGCTCCCGGCTCCGTGCTACTCGCGACACGGCTGTTCCCTTTGGGTCGTGATCGCAATCGAGAGCGTTCCACTCGGGGTTCTCCGCTCTGCTTTTTCTCGTCGCTGCTGCTACCATCGTCGGTAGTAGCGAACGACAGGAGAGATCGGCGCGAGAAGAGAGTACGTATGAGATTGGAGCGAGAGAAGAACGTGTCGGGGACCTGCAACGTTATTGGCTCTCTCGTGCACCCAGAGTTCTACGCGGCGCGGCGGCAAATTCCGCGAACCAGTGGAAAATTCAAACTCGTTCAACCAGTGGGGAACTCGTCCTGACCTGACGACGCTGACGACGCAATGACGGCTCCGTCATTGGTGACACGTAGAGTACGCGACATCAGAACCGAAACCAGGAAGGAAATGAAAGGTTAGACGAGGAAGAAAGGGACAAGAGGCGCGAGAAGAGTGATACATGCGAATGGCGCTTAGATTCCAAAGCCAAAGATACACACGTAGTTTCGTCGCGAATCGGAGCCTCTAGAAGCGGCTGAATTTTGAGAATCGTTTCTAGGTCGCGTCTCTGCGCGTTGGTACCAAGAAGTGGAAGGAAGAAGCAAAAGAAAAACGGTGAAATAATCGTCGTGGCGATTTTCTCCCGGTCTCTGTTCGGAGGTGCCTCACGGAGTTTTCTCCCCGTTTGTCTGTCGCGTGGATCGTTCGGTCGCGTAGTGTCGGTCGTGGCACAGTGAAACGGATTAGAATCGTATAATAGGAGTGTAAGGTGAACTGCGATACTGCGATTTGGTGCAAACGGGAGAAGATATCGGAGCAAGAGGACACCGTTCACGAGACGAGAACTGGATTACACGGGTGACCCGAGAATCGCCAAAATTTTGCCGGTTTATAAAAAAGGTGGGCGCGCGTGTCGCGACAGCATCGGTCATTGGTCTCTCTCTCGTGTATCTCGATAGCGAGCTCTCTTATCTTCGCACAGGTTGAATCAACTGGCGCGTCCATTTTCGGTAACTAATACGCCCGATCTATTTTTTTCTCTTATCGTTTGTTTTGGAATCAGCTTATCGTGTTTACTCGATAAGCCGCGTTTGTTCAACAGCAGCTGGCTGCGATACCGGCTGCGATTACTGTCGTGACAGCAACGACCGGTATTTCGACTGTATTGCCAGCGTTAAAAGCACGAAACAAAGTGTGTCGTACGCGTTAATTTGGATGAAAGGACGATCTCTGAAAGCCATTTTATTTCCAAATGGGAGATTATAATCGTGCAGTAGCTTGACAGAAAGGGGAGCGAACGTAATGATCGTTGGATCTCTACAGATAGTCGCGAGCTTCAAACGCAATTAGGTGGAGATCGACACGAGTTTTTTCATTCGTCGTTTCGCGATAAGGGAAAAGTCAGTTTGTTGTTCGCCGTTTAACTTTGGTTGTCTTGTGCTTCGCCTAACCTTGAAATCCCACTCGTCGCCTCTCGCGTGTTTTTAAAACACTCGATCTTGCCTCTCGTGGGACGCGCGCATGCGCCGTGCAGTTGGTCCTTTTTGTACTCTTTAACTCGTTTCTTTCCACCTTCTTCGTTCCCGCCTGCCTTTCTCTCTCTCTCTCTCTCTCTCTCTCTCCCTCCCTCCCCGAGAGACTTGGACCAAATTTCAATTAAAATCCTTCCCACCCGGTATCGGCGAGACCGTCGACTTCGTATCAACCTCGAAATAGAATTCGATTTTTATGCGAAAAGCAGGACAAAGTGCAAGAATAAAACATCCGATGACGCACGCGTTGGTTTTATTCGATTGAATTTCGCGGGTTTGTTCTCCGCTTGTTTTCGTTCGAACAATCCGCGTAATCCGAAAGAGGCGTGCGTCATCGCGCGTATTGTGCTCACTCGGGTTTCTGCAACTCGATGGGCATTCCGCGACGCAAGACAAAAGATGTTTTCTCGCAACACGTCCATTGATATCGATCGATTCTTGACAAGACCTAATATGTATTTTCGAGTTGTCGTGCATCGACATTGTGCGTATATACGTGTATCGTCGGTGACATCGGTTTTCCCTATTGTGCGCGCACCCCACTGCGTTTACGTCACTCGGGAATGTTCAGGACCATTCCGAGGATCAATGAAAAAAAAAGAGAAAAAAAGAAATCGGTTAAATCAAGCATGACGAAACTGAAAATTGCGCAGGAAATGATCGGATCGCGCTGAGATACAAAGATGATTCGACACATGTACGTGTCAAGGGCGTTTCAGAACCATTCGAATGTTTTTTTTTTTCTTTTTTTTTTTTAAGCTTCAATCGCACGCGTGACTTTTTTGGTCGCTTTTCACGGAAAATAACCCACGCGAATTACGTTCGTGTAAATTTTTTGCTCGTCGGACCGCGACCAATTTCATATATACAGCGGGCGTCATTCTATTCCCGTGTAATTGCTCGCGTCTCGCGACTGAAAATTATAGAAGTTACCAATTTCGTGGCGCTGGCAACGTGGCGGGTAACATTTATTCAACTGTCGTATACTTTGCCTGGCAACTCTCGGTGTATACCTACCTTACGTTTCGGTGACGGGTAATAACACTTTTCCGTCCGAAATGCCGCAAGAATGTTTGGAGAAGGGAACGGGAGCCACGAAATTGCGAGGATTCGCCGCAGTCACGAAGGAAAGGCGTAAAATTCGAAGGAGGAAAAAAAAAAAAAAAAAAAAAAAGGGGCAA
>KQ435727.1:293493-336496 GCA_001276565.1 Melipona quadrifasciata | reverse complement strand
CGCGATTACATAAGCTAATAAACACGTAACGCAGCGACCTAGAAAGCGCAGCTTTCGTCACCGTTTTCGAGTGACACAAATTGCAGCTTTGAGACCGTTTTATCGCACGGTTCGGAACCTTGAACGACCGGACGATGTTCAGGTCGTCGAACTCGCCGCCTGTCTCACATATGCACGGACTTACAAGGCAATTATTGCTGTTCGAATGGTTCGATTCGCGGCGAGAGAACCTGTTATTAGCAAAAGCCATCGTGATTAGGCCATTCGTAGCGGAATCACGCGCGGGCCACTCTCGAAGCAGAAAGATCGGCTCGTGCAACGGAGTTCAAGTTAAAAAGTCGAAGTTTCCCTGGGAATCCTTTCGCGCCACTTACGCCGTTGCTCGTGCCGCACGGTTAGCTCGCTGAGCTAATTGCGTTGGGCTAAATTTCGTCCCTCGGGAGGGAAAAGTTCCGGGTCCGAGCTTCCTCTCTCATCCTCCCGCTCTTTTCGTGCTTCGTAAACCGAACGAAGACGTTGATTATTTCGACAAAGTTGCACCGCCTGAACCCGATCGCGTCGGTATCGGTCGCGGTTGCTGAAGGACCTCTTTGCCGCGGCTAATGAAATCTTTCGCTGTCGAACGTTGCGCAGTTGGAACTAATTCCCCTCTTCCCGTCAGTTTAATTTTCTATCAATTAACGGCCCGTCTCCCTCCGTCTTCTCTCGCTCGGTTTGAGTTTTAACCGCGCGTTTCCGCATTTCCGCGTGTTTTATCGCCGCTGGCCATTACTGCACCGTCCGGACGTGCTAATTGAACGTTTCGTTATCGCGATTATTCGATCTCATCTACGCTTGAATTCGATACGAGCGAGAGAGCGAGAGAGAGAGAGAGAGTAACGGTGCGTATTGAAAGTAACGAGAAACGAAAAAGAGAGAGAGAGAGAGAGAGAGAGAGAAAAATATCACGCGCTTCCTGGACAGCTCGCTGCTCCCTCGATTCAGATTCATTCACACGCGTCCTCTCGTACGTAGTAGCCGATTGCGCAACGTACTTTGTTGCGGGACTTTTACTCGTTAGACGACTCAGCGTCACTGAATAATTCATCGGGGGGAAAATATAGATATCGACTAATCGCGGACGATCGAAAGCAACCGTTCGCTTACCGTTAAACGGCGAGTGGCTGCAACGGACTGCTCGCCGGAGAGGAGAAGTTGGTCGAACAACTCGGACGACCGAGCGTCAGATTCGAAAGCGGCAGAAAAGTCGAGTGATACTCGCGCGAGTGCTCGATCGGCTCGCGATTCCAGTTTACGCACTCGTGGCACTTCCGTCTGCCGTGCTCGTCGTCCGCTCGAGTGTAACGAATGGCCTGAATCCTTGCGAGCACGAGCGGCGGAAACTCGGGAGAGAGAAGTGACACGCCGGTGAAGTTTGTCGCTACGAGAGTTTGCCAGGCGAATTGCCGAACTGCGATTATTATTGTGTGCCGCCAGTTGTGCGGCTGATTTGATTTCCGTAACGCCTCGCTCGCTTCTGCTTTCAGGGGGACGCACGGACAGAGATGGCATGAGGGACGGTTCCGGCAACGTTGCCGAGGTGGTGAGTGCTTTCTTTACAGTCCTCATTCTCGTAAGCGTTTCTCCAATCGCGTAACGATTCGCAAACTGGCAGCAGTTATCTGCATTTGTAGACTTTACTGAAACTAGGAAAATAGTAGTTTGCACGAGAAAGAGACGATCTCCCCTTTTCTCCTTATCTCCGAGACAATGCGTTTCGAACAATCTTCCCAACTACTCGACCAAATCTTTGCCTCGCTGATATCTCGAACCAACTTCGCTCTGTCGGAGGAGCTACGCGATAAGTCGTCGTAGCGAGAGTTTCGCTAAAAAGAGAAAAGGAAAGAAACATCTCGAATTTCGCGAACGCACGTCAGCTTTTACGTACGTAAGCTTGAGAAAGAGGGAAGTTCAGTCGCGAAGGTGATAGGTGTTTTCAGTTTACGCTGAAAACGAAGGCAAAAACGAGAACGAACGTTTCTCTCCTCGTTCTCTTCCACTTGGGCATTTGCCTCGCGTCGAGTTCCTCGGATCTTTGCGAGCGTGAATAGGGCTTCTCGCGAGCCGACGTGCCGTAGGAAACGGCGAGTAGGTACGCAAAGTATTTTCGAAAGGCTCGAGGCTGTTGGCGCCAGGAAGTAGGCTACCGGGTTAATACACACGACAGGGAGAGCCGGAGAAAAGCGCGGGCCGTGAGAAGAACGCAGGAAAACCAAGTGAAATTTCGCCATCTTTGAAAGCTTGAACGTGCCTTCGTCAATTAGGACGCTTTAAAGCCACGATACGTGTCAATTGTTCGATAATTGTCGGTCCGTTCGATCAGGGACGCACGCGAGTCAAATTATAAACGAAAGACGGAACCGAGGTCATTAATGGCGGCCATTGTTGAAACAGAAACGTACGTACAATCGGGGGATACGACAGCCAGACGCGTGCTGCGCGATTCGACGAAAGCATACAGTACATGCTTGCTTCCTCGTTGTCTGACCTTGGACAGATCAGGTGAAAAGTATACCGAGGAGTTGCGTGGAAGGGGGAACGTTCAGGTTCAACATACCACTTGGTGGATGAGTGTCACCCAGATCCACAGTATTGTACGCCAGCCTTGTGTAAAACGGGAGAGATTATGCGAGTCGTGAGGTCGCCTACGAATCAATTACGAGGTCGTCGAAATTCACGATTGTTCTCCCTTTTCGCACCATCTTTCCTCCCGGCGTATATTCGCGAACGTTCCAAGCCTTCGAGCCTGATTTTTCTCAGTTGGAAAGTGGACCGGAGAATGACACGTGCCACGGGAGTTTCATAGTTTCTCGTCACCTTGGAACTTCAATGCAGCCTCAGCCTCGAAAGTCTCGTTTCCTGGAAAAAAAAAAAGCGTGTAAAATAGCTGGTCTCGGCACAACTCGACACCCAAAGGTTAAGCATTTTTATTCTTCCGTTTGAAAAGAACCAACGTGGCTCTTGCTACGCCTACGGTTTTTTCGCGCTCGACGACGAGCGACGGTGTTGAATGGAAATCTGAAAGAGCTTTGAACACCTCGTAGCTTGATACGTTTAGTCAGTGGAGAAACTCGAGAAACATCGTCGGAGTAGCACGCACGCCGGTTGTGCTTCCATCTTCTAATTCAAACAAACTAACGTTGATCCTCCGTACGGTTCTCTCCTAATGAAAGCGAGGCTCCTCTCAAACTTGCTTGGCTCATTCTCGAGTATAATGGAGCTTTCGTTTGAAATTATTTCTATTTTTTCACAATTGGAACATCGGGTTCTCGCAATCGATTGCAAACGAGATATGCGCCGGGATGACGCGTCGAATCACCGAATTGTCCGAATGAAATTGCAACAGTCGTCGGACCAAACAGAGGCAGCCACTCGCGGGCTCGCTATTTCGAACGCGACGTGCGCGTTCTCGCATATTTATCGCTGGCTATGTATTTATTTTTACACGGTACACTATCCGTCCCATTTGCCGTCCCCGTTTCCAGCCCGCGATTAAACGTCGCGACAATGTTTGACTTTGCTGGGCGTCAGCTGATCGGATTAACGTAAAATGTCGCGCGGTGACGTTTTCGTGTTCTCGCATCTCCTTTTTCAACGAGCATTTCTCCGATATCGCAGCGTTAGTACCACTTTGTCGTCTGCGCGCACGCAAATAATTTTTCTGCGCCAATGGTCGCACGACGTTATGACAACTCGATACACCGGACGCTCGATAGGGCGCTCGATCGAACGGCGCTAAATTAATTATCGGCTCCGTTTGAGGCGACTAACGGTCCTATAAACGTTAAACCGAGAACCCGTAATTGCCGTTCCGACAGCCAGACGACGGCTGAACACTCGATCGTGGAATTTCAACATTTCGAAACTCGTTTGCCACGAATCGTGTCATCGAGCGAGAATCTTATGGACCAGAAGTGATTTTCATTCCCGATTCCGGGCAAACGCTTTCAACTCGGGACGCGAACGGGCGGTAATGAACGTGTGAAAATCGTCAGGTATGTAGATCGCGTGTGCTCGCGGGAAATTATCGACGGGAATTCGTAGCGATATATCCCCCGCCGCGATCGGATAATTAATGGGACGATAATGTCGGAATCAATTCGCGATGCAGGCCGATTGAAACGATGGACGAGCTTGCAACCCGTGCGTGATCTTTCACCGGGATTAGTACGAGTCCGATTTTGAAGCACAGAATTCTGAATTTCGCGGCAAATGGAGGAAATTGAGTCGGTCTTGAGTGACTTCCAAGCGTGCGCGTCTTTCGAATCGTCGAATCGTCGATGGAATTCCTCTGGATTTTCTCGTTTCAAAGCGAGAGGAGTGACAGGCGCGCGCGCGCGAGAGAGAGAGAGAGAGAGAGAAAAAGCGAATAACGACGCTGACGATTACGTAGAATCCTCGACAATCGGCGAAACGCGAATGAAAGATCGTTCCGGGGGGAGGACCAAACAACGAAATTGCGAACGGCGAGCAGTTAGACAATGAGGGCTTTAATTAACCCCTGTATAAATTGTCGGCGCTGCATTGTTGAATCGGGCAAATAACACGCGCGCGAGTATCCGCAATGACAGGGTAGGTTCGCAGCGAAACGATGCAAATGATATACGATCGCGCGACGTATCTAGCGTGTCTGTTCCGATGCTTGACCCAATGTTTTGCGTCGATCCCTGACAAATGACGTCCCCGTCGATGTTAACCGCATGTAACCGCCGACAACCGTCGAGGACGTGCATCATCGTTCGTGGCGCGTGTAGCCCGTAGCGTCGTTGAAAACCAGCGAACAAGCGAGATTTATTAACTCTTTGACCGGCCGACGTTTGCTCGAGTAAGACGCCACGTGGAACGAGTGTGTTTGTTCGCCGGCCGACAATTTAAATATCACGTCGTAGCTATTCAGAAGCACGAATCTCGACGCTTGATCGCCCGGCTGTTCCCGGGACGACCGATCGATTCAACGTGTAACGTACGTACGTAACGCGAACCATTTTCCTCGTGCGTCAGGAGCAAGTTTTTCAAACGCCGTAGGCTCTTTCCGTCGAGGCTCGAGCCCCGACAATCGGCAGACAACCGTTATGAAACGCGCTGTGTATCGATCTCGACGTCCAGGACAACAGCTACCGTGCAAGCTGCGGCACAGCTTGTCGAGAGTCCGGGGACAACTCGCGTTTAGACGACGGCGAGCGCGTTTACACGGCGCTGCCATTTCTTTCCTGTTACGGTGCTGTCGTTGATGGATAGAAAGGAATCGATACGTCGCGTCGTTCTCATGGAACGAATACGTTCCACGAATACGTTCGCACGCGTAACGTACGTTCCCTCCGTAAGTTTCTCCAGTTGCGAGAACTAGATTCTCGCCGCCGGTTGGACAAATTCCAACATCTTCTCGCACCTCTGTTTGACTTTTCCATCAGCGAAAAAGAACAACAGCTGCTTCGAGGAAACCGTGCCTCTTCGCTCCATCTTGCCTTTTGAAACACCGTGTCGTACATCAGCCTTTCTTAACGCGTTCCATCCCATTTCTAACTCCAGAGCGCTGGACTCTCGTAGCACCACCTCGCTCGAACAGAGAGAGAGAGAGAGAGGGAGCCTTAAGCCGCTTATGTCGCGAAACGCCGTATTTATCGTTCATTTTGTTGGTTTTGTGTTTCCTCTAGTTGTTTGTTTGCGTTTTATTTCACGCTTTGCCGCGTTTATTTGAAACATCGGAGGAGCACGGCGTCGAGCCTTGCGACCAAGATCGGGACAAACATGTACGCTCCTGTTAGTCTCGCGAGCGGAAAGGATCGCGTATTTGCGCGTAATTAGCCGCGAAAGAGACTCGAACTCGGTTCACCCGGAGGGGAGGCCGCGCCGCTTCTTCTTTTTCTCTGAACGAAAGAGTCGTTACAAATTCCCATTGATCGGAACGATTGTAAACGGGTTTACGTGATGACGTACGTCGCAAACGAGGGGACGCGACCTGGCGATCGAAGAAGAAGAGGAAGATTCGCGACATGATTTACGGCGAAGCTCGGTCGTAGCTCGGTCGTAGCGCTTGACGTAGCTTCTTCCCTCTTGGTCGCGGTCATTGCGAGCGCACGGAGGCGCGTACGGCATGCGGCCGTTTCTTTTGACGGAAGTCGAGCACGTTCCGCGAACGTAGCGTCGCTTCCAAGAGAGGAGAAGGAGAGGGAGCAGGCCGGTGTGTCGTGGCCACGGCGTCGAGAACGCCTTCCACTACGAGCAAACGACCAACCTCTCGTGCTCACGTGAACGCTCTTGCTAACGGTAGTACCAGATCTCTGCGATAGTTCTCTTCCCCTTCCGTTCCCTGTGGTTTCGTTTCTTGCGGCTCTCCGACTTCTTACGGATCGATCAATCACGAAAATTCTCGGCGATCGTTTCTCTCGGCCCTGTTGCGCCAGTTCCCCTCGGAGTTTCGAAATTTCAAAATCTCACCGAACAAACGACGAAGAGCTGATTTTAACGTTTGTCACCGCGTTTCGTTCCAGTCGACGGCAGTCGATCATACTGCAGAATCATCGTCGCGAGTAGACGCGTTTCGAACGGTCACGCTGGAATTTTCGTTCCGTTGGTACGAAGGCCGTCCGAGGAGTAGCGTATCCAGCTACCACTTTGAGGAAGCGAAGGCGATTTAAATGCTTTGTGAAATACTTGAAATGCGCGACAGCAGTGGTGACACAGCGACAGGGGTGACGATATACAGGAAACTGTAGAATGGATGACTGGTTGTTTCTCTCCCTCCCCTTTGCCGCCGTCACTTTAGAGTCCTCGGTTCGATCGGATGCGCTCAGACGGTTTTCGCTCGGGGCACTTTTAAGGCGTCCCTTCTAAGTACGTACCTTTTGTTCGACGTCGCGAACTTTCAGGCGTTCTTCTTTCGAACGTCGTCACTGACGTCTATAAAATCCTTCAAGGCGACTCTTCTTTCAGATCTCACGGTTTGTTTCGCGCAACAGAGATTGTGGGGAGACAAACAATCGTTGGTGCACTCCGCCTCCAGCGGTCTTGGGCGTATCGCTTTAATTGTGACTTCATTGGCTCTACAAGTGGAACGATAACAGAACAGGCTCGCAATCAGGCGGACTACGTTTCTTCATCAACCCCGTATTAATCATAATTACTAGCAAGGGGGGATCGTAATTTAATCTCGCGTACCGCGTGATGAATGACAACAGATGTCGGCGAGGACCACGAGCGTGTTATCGTTGGCTCATTTAGGTTCGAGGCGCGGGCTGGGAAGCACACCGGCGCGGACTCAACCCACATACTTTCTCGCACCTTTGACCTCTTTCGTTCCACTTCTGTTCTCTCGTTTGCTCTCTAATCAGTTCTTTCTCGAAACGTCCAGGGGAATTTGTCGCGTTGTTGGGTTATTAATCATATTTGGCCAAGGACCAAAGTACGAGTTGAGAAGAATATATAAGCGCGACAGAAAGGATCCACAGTCGGTGTGATGTAGTATGGCAACATTTCTGCATCGGTAAATTTGTCTTGCTCGAGTGACAGTTCTGTAAAATTGTACAACGTAATTTTCTGACGCTAGAACTACCAAACTGGTCAAAATCATCAATTTGTAATTCTTTAAAGTATATATAATTTATAATTCTACATATTTACAACGTTGTACAAAATACACGAATAACCATTTGCACTCTAATTTTCACTGCAATTCGATACAATCTTACGTTTTAATTGTAGTTCTAGTGTTAATTCACGGCAAATTCTACAGTGCGCATCAAAACTCGACGTCCGTCGCGTTATCTCTCTAAATCGAGACGAGTTTTTCAAAGATGGTACTTGTCGATCGCGAGATCGTCAGAGAATCGTGAGAAAAAACTGGAGATAATTAAAGGTTTCTTTTAATTAAGGAGATGGTTTTTACTTGGCTAGTATTCCTACCTCCACTTCGTAGTATCTTCGTGCGCGATTACGCGAGTTTCGCGCGTCGTTCTTAGACTCTCGAGTCGCTCTTTACCTCCGTGTGTCTGCTTTCGGGGCATTTTCCACGGCTCCAGTTTAACGAAGCGTGCCTCCCCGAAAAGGGGATCGTGTGTACACGGCGAAGGGGAAAGGCGAGTTGACGCGTCTGCACGGCCATTCCCCAGCCGTGTGTGTACGAGCGGTAAATTGCGCGAGAGTCGCTCACCGTGAATATAAGGGGAATGGATTTTAAACGGGATAACACGTTGAAGAAACGCGATGAAGCCGCATGTAGAGCGTAGAAAGTTGTGGAGCTGTATATCGTCCCGTGGCAGAAACAGGAGAGTGCAAAGTGCAAAGTGCACGGAGACCCGCGGAGAGGTGCGGAGGGAGAAAGGTCGGTGGGTGAGGGAGAAAGAGAAGAGGGAACGAGCCGAAGGGTTCCCCTGTCATTGACTCTCTGCGTTTCATCGTGCGGCCTGAAAGCCTTCCTTGTCCTCCAGTGGCTACAGTGCCTTTCAGAATAGACTGACACTGTCCAGAAGCTCTGGTTCGTACCGGGACGAAAAAGCCGCGATATCTTGTCTCTGTCGGTGTTAGTTGCGATCGCGGCGTACATTCTCGAGGGGGAAAAAACGGCAAGAGTATATCCATTTGCATGTCGACTCAGACACTTTGATCGATCGAGGTGTTTAACTTTAATCCTCGCTAGATTTACCAACGCTCGCGACAGAGTTAAAGAAAAATTCGTTAAAATTGATCTCGTTAGTCATCTCCGCTCGATCCTTGTCTCGGGAATATTGAACGTGACTCTGACATAGCTCCGAAAGAGCAGAGAAGAGCGGAAAATTTCGACGTGAGGAAGCGTCGGAGCACGGACCGCTTGTAAAACTCGATTCGGCAGCGAGGGCACAGGCGCGACAGCTTGGGGAAATTTATGCGGCCCCACAGAGTGGGAAGACGATGGAGGCTACGACGTCGGACGTGGATGATCGCGCGTCGTACACCGGAATACGAAGCGGAATTTTGCCGTTAATGATTACAGGAACAGGAGAGTCGGCAGAGTTTCGTGATGTGTCCGGCAGCCGTAAAAGAGCGGCCACTCTCGCCGAACGTGGCTGCTGGCATTCGGTTTTGAGCGTATCCACACGTGCTATAATGCACGCCGTATGCCGATACCCGCTCGAGATAAAGTACTAGGAAACGAGCGTGCATAGGCAGAGAAAGAGAAAGAGAGAGAGAGAGAGAGAGAGAGAGAGAGAGAGCCGACGCGCAACAACTCCGGCGTCGTGCATCGCGATCGCCATAACGTGTATCGCTCGTTTCAAAGCTCTCCGTAGGATGCATCCCGTACACGGTATCGCACACTCCGTGTACTCGTTCCATATGAAGAGAGCCGAACGGCTCCCTCGCCTCGTTCCCCGCGCGCGCGATCGAAAAGTTGGCGAACTTCGCAACGAGGTTGGAGATGAGTTCGATCGTTGTTTCCAACGCATTAAATTTCATTGAAAGGGAAGCTGCGCTCCGTTTCATCAAACGGGGGCGTGCATTTCACCGTGATTACTGTTTGATTCCTGTTTTTGAGGAACTCGCCAAGCTGAACAGCGCGGACGTTCGTCCGTTTTAAACGCGCAATAAAATTAGAGCGCGGATGTGCGTGTGCGATTCCCCGGAAAAATCAGACTGATCCACTTTCGTTGTAAAAATATTTTCACGCACGCTCCTCTGTCGAGTTTTTTTACGTGTCAGTTTCGTGGCATCGGATATTTTCGGTATTACGTGAAAGTAATATCAACTCTGATGCAGAGTTTAATTTTGAAATACATATAAACGCGATAGCAGGAAATAATACGTAACTTGCAAATACTTTTCCATGTTTGTTTTACTTCTTCGGTGTACGACAGCGTAGAAATCTTCGCTTTTGTACACATAAATGCCACGTACTTATAAATCGCATCGACTCGACCGTATCGTATCATTTTCGCCGTAAAATATTCGCCAACGGCCGTCGAAATCCCGGCCTTTGACCCGGAAAAAGGGCCAATTACGTCGAATAAATTCCAATCGTCGGACGCGTTCCTTTTTCTTCGCACGTAACGGGGTTACGACCTGCGGAGAGGGACGGCCCTTTCACGGCTGGTCGCGTCCACTTTGTAATGAAATTATCCCGGGTTTCGTCGATCGGCAAATTACGGGCTAGATATCGGCCGATGTACACCTACCTAACTTGATAACGCGGATATCCGTCTATGTTACAAATCGAACGTCCGACGCGCGCCTCGCACCTACGTTAAGCAGATTACGCGCGCGTCGATGAATATGTATGAGCGTGGTGTACACATGTGGAGCTGAGAGTCCGGTGATCCGTGTCACGTAGAAGAGAGAGAGAGAGAGAGAGAGAGAGAACGGTGGGCGTGCTCGCGTACCGCACGCACGTGGCCCGCGTGTGTACACGCGCACGCACACGCACACGCACCTACGTGAGCACTTACACATACAAATACGGCGGTCGTGCGAGTATGCAGCGAGCGCGAAAGCGTAGGCGGAGAATGGACTGGCGAGGAGTTAGCGCGAATAGACAACGCGAGTGGACGCACTCTGGTCGCGAAACTGTGTCGCTTCGGGATACCAGATTTCTGACTCGAAAACGGGTTTCGGAGAGGAAGATACACGCCGGCTGAAGGATTAGCGATACGTAATAATTATCTCGTTAAACTGCAGACAAGGGAATTAAGCGCTTTAACGGTCGAATTTACCCAGTATCGAGCGGGACAGTACGACTCGTTCGACTCGAAGGTTTTGTCAGTTGGAATGACTTTTTGATTGCCAGTTTTGAAAGCCACGGGAACTTCTACGAAAGGCTGTACTTTCATTTCCAGATTTTGCCAGTAACAGCCACGTGTATCACAGCCGTCGTTATCGTGAAAAGCTGCGTGTATAAACGTTGGAATATTTCGCAAGCCCGCTGCCAATAGGTAGTATCAACGGGTGCGTAATTTCCGATTGCACGATGAAAGGCAGGAGATCGAAAGAGAGAGAGAGAAAGGAGAGATTCACGTATAGAACGGCAGAGTTCCCTCTTTGCTCCGAATTCCACTTTGCCGCGAAACTCGCGGAGAACTCGCTTTCCCCTTTCACCTCCTGGGGAAAAATAATCGCGGTAATCGAAGCCGGATCGCGTTACCGATATTCCCCTGTTGTGCAGGCGCGTGCATCGACGCTTGGCCGATATCGCGCGAAGCAAAGCCAGGCGGCGGCTCGTCCCGGCGATCGGACGATCGGACGCGAAGAATCGTTGGCCACGCGCGCGAATTGAGTCGTGTGTACGCGCGCCGCGGGAGGGTGGATTAGCGAGAGAGCGTGGGTGGAGCGTGGCAATATGGGAGCGAGCGTACGGTGTTGTAGACTTGTTAGCGCGGGCACATCGTTGGAATAAAGCGTGTCGCGTGTACGTACGTCTAAATATAAAGTCTCTCTGGCGGCGAAGAGGCGCGAGTGGATCCCCGGTGAGAGTGCGGTATAACCACCTAGTCAAAACACTCGGAGGAGCGTCGCAACAGCGACTGCAACCTCTCCAATTCGGCTCGCGCTTCCAGATCCGTGTTCTTTGTCTCAGTACCTTTCGTCCGAGTTTCTCGCGCCGTTCGTGTCGCGTCGATCAGTGGATTGATACGATCTGGTGAAACCAGTGCGCAAAGTCGACGGTATCTTGGTGTTTGTTTTATTTTATAAAAAAAAAAAAAAAAGAAGTACGCGTTCGAATCGTCGTTTCTCCGTACACATGCGTAATGAGTGGTACGTCGATGATGCGGACAATTTAATATTCATTCGGAGTGCGCGATTGGAAAAGTTGGAAGCGAAGCTCCTTCGTCGGAGGTTCCGAGGGGGAGAAGCGTGTCACCGCGGGGAAGTGTATAATTAGCCGCGGTTTCGAGACACGACTGGAAAACAGGCGGCTCGAGCTCTTGTGACCATTTCGCAACGACCTTGGCTCCGAGGAATCGTAAAACCAAGACAGTGTGGAATGCGCGGTGCTATTTTCGAGCGTATAGCTCGAAACACTCGCGCGTAAATCGCCGCGACCGTGATTGAACGGGGACACGCGACGCGATACCGGTCGTTGGAATATTTTACGATCGAATCCCCTCGGAAAATCTTTCGTTTCGCCAGCTCTCGTCGTCGAAGAGCGTTCATCCGTAGTCGCGTTAATTAATTTATGAATCTAGAGGGGGGTGAATCGAGGAAGATGCTTTGAAGCGATCAGCGACGAGCGTCGGCCCCGAACAAAGCGCCGATCGAGCGTGTTAAAGGCAATTATCGTTCCTTCCCGGTAATTAGAGCGACGGCGCAATAAAAATCGGCAAACAAAGCTGCAGGGTCGAGATTCCTTGGCTCGTAACGGTGTTATGCGTGAACAGGTAGTTCTTCTAGCCTCTACTGGCCGTAGAATTCGCAGGAAACGCCTCGGAACTGTTACGTTTTACTGCGGGATATATATTGGTAGCGTGATCTCCGCGTGTCCTATTTTTTATCTTTGCCAATCTAGACTTTCCATGGTCAGTGGCGAATAAAATTTACACCGTTGCGGGAAAGAAGGATTTTACGATCGTCGATAGTTTCGACGACTCTGCGCGAAAGGATCTGCGAGAAAGTAGCGAAGGGGGGACATAGCTTGTCTCGGTGATTCTACAAGTCGCAGGCATCCCGTGAATACCGAGGGCCCCGGTATCGTCGCCATCTGTACGCCATCCTCCGGCAGTTAATTATTCCTGTCGAGTCGCGGGGACATTTAAACGAACGAGGCCGTAGGCCCCCGTGAGAGGAAAGCGTAATCGGTTTAAAATCGTGCCGTCCCAGAAACCGAGAGCGGCAAGAACCGTCTGGCGAAAATCGAGTCCGCGCGCCGAAAACACCAACCAGGGTGGGGGAGAAAAACAGAGCACCCGGTCCTCGCGTTGTTGCGTGTTCGTCGAGAGAGAGAGAGAGAGAGAGAGAGAATTGACCTCTCTCTCTCTTCTTCCGGGAGCCGCGCGACATATCACGCTTATTACGAATTAAACGAAAAAGAGGTTAATTCCGTGGCGGCTAAAACGGTCGATTCGAGCGGCTATTTTCAGCTGGAAACGTGACACTTCATTCATAATCCTCGACCGTGTAAGCTCGCCAGCCGACACCTAATTAAATCTGAATTTCCTCCTGCACTTGTTCGAGCGAACAACTTCCTCGTTGCTGCACGAGTACAGCTACACGCGACGCGACGCGACCCCCTTTCCACTACGATGCAAATTTTATTTGCCAACTAATGCCGCGATATCTCTACTCGCGTTGTATTTACGATGTATTTACGATCAACCGATACAGAGTTTACACGCCGACGGGGGACTGTTTGCGACTATAGTCGCACGTCGTGACAAAACGACACACGCGGGGGGAGGGGTCACCTCATCGACGCGTGATCGATGCTCGTCACCGAGCCGCTAAACAGCAACGAAAGGGTTTTCGGAGTACTCGGAGTACTCCGGGGAACGAAGGACTAAGTGGAAACGCGTGTTTCCGTCGGCTACTCGGCGCTGCCCTTTTCACGCTTAATCCCATCGGACCGTTTCCACGACAGCGGCCGGAGCCGAGTCGGTAAATCAACTGGGTATTCCTTCTCTGGCCTCTCATTCACCCGTATACGAGTGTGTAGGTTCGTCCGTGATTGCCGGATTAAGTTTAACGTGCCGGGATTAAAACCTTCGCCGTATGTACGGAGGATTCAAGTTTCCCTTTTATATCACGTCGCGAATTGGGCACGTTGTTAAACGCCGACCGAATGTTGCTCGATTTCACCTCCGTCGATTTCACGGAAGATTTCGTCAGGCTTTTTGGCGAATCGTTCGTTCATCGTCTGTCTAATCGGCAGTGGGCGTTGCACAGATAGTAGTTTTGCGTTTCACTGGCACTGTATATAGTCGTGGGAAACGATAACCGCGATTATATTTGTTGGATTTGTAGTTTATCCCACGTGGTCAGAGATGACGTTGCAATGTCTCCAGATTGGTTCTTCTCTTCTCGTTGTTTTTTATATTATTGCTTACGGCAACCGAAGAGAGGGGATTTGACCAAACGGGAATTTGTCCTATAAGTAAGCGTTTGCAGGTCACTTTCGGAGGACTGTCGGTGTTAGCACTGATTGCGAGCCAATATTGTCAAGCCTGATCCATCATCCAACGCATCAGATAGAATTTACGAGACATTGTTCGAATATTTACGCGAGCCACTAGTAACTTTCCCATTCGAGGAGCGAGTGATTTCAGCGATACGTAGGTGCGCGTGGGATTCGACTCGAAAATATTTAACCGACCGTTTCGAGTGTTGACCCTAATCGCGACCGAACCAAATCGGATCCGGCAATTTGCGGCCTATGCTCGGTTAGCCATGCGAGGATTGTGACTCTCGTTTCGCGTGCGCGACTCGACTTCTCGAAGATGGAGCGTGTCGTTTCAACGGACGACAGTTGCTCGAAGAGGTTGTCGACGATTACGGAATACTCGGAGCCTGGGATCGACAGCGACGATAATGAGGAACGTTGCGAGGAGGAGCCAGCGATTCCCAGAGGCGATTCCGAGCAAAGGCTCGAGGACCAAGCGAGCACCGCCGTCAAGTACTTCCTCGTGGACGACTCGCCGATGGCAAAGTTCAGCCGGAGCATCAAGTGGATCTACAAGAAAGTGAGTCTCGAAAGTACCTACCTCGGTTAGAGACGACCACTCTTGCGCTTTTCTTTCTTTCGGCCTCTCGAGAGTAACTCCATTCGGCCACCGTGTTCGCGTTGTGTATTTGGCTTTTTTGGGGTGGGGGTATTGGCGATCGGTCCAACGTCTCAGCGTTTAGTCGAGGACCTTTGAAAAAAATTCTGTTACGGCGAGTAGTAAAACTGGAATATTCGCAGATTCCGCAACGTGTAATTCTCGAGGCGACCGGAAACTCCAGGGAACGGTCCGTGAATCTGCGATTCAAGCAGACTCGGCATTTGCACCTCAAAGTCGGTTTATGAGCGAGAGAGGAACCATCCAGCGTCTACCGGGGACTAATATCCATGCATATACGCATCGCAACGCCCGTTTCCAGCCACGATACCTGTCCGACTCCTCTCTCTCTCTCTCTCTCTCTCTCTCTATACGGGATTGCCGTAACGTAGAATTATCACATTTCGCGCGAATGTGTGGCTGACGTTGACGTTTCTATCGGGATGTACCGAGGTGTACCGAGGTTCGATCGTACTCGAGCGTACTCGCGTTTGCGCTTCGTCTGATAGCCCCGGTGAAAGAAGCTATTAGCCGCACGCAGCGGACACCGCGTTCTTTTGCTCTGTTTTACTTTCGAACTCCTTCAGCCGTGCGTCTGCCGAGCGTTCGCTCGTGAACGACGGTTCCTCGCGCCTTTCGAGCTCGGACTTGTGCTCGAAACTTGTGCCCCGTTACGACGCGTCGGACGCTCCGGTGCCGCTGAAAAGCCGCCGCTAGCGTGCAGGAATTTTAGGGGAATCGGCTCGGAGTTGGGTGTTGCGTCGATCGAGCTTGGCGAAAGTGGCGGTTGCGCCAAGAATTCCCAAGTAATTGCGGCGAGAATCGCGATCGAGAATCGAGAAACGGTTTACACTCCAATTAATGCGAATTTCGAGCCCCTCGAGACTTTGAATCTAAAGATCCTTTTGCTCCTTTTTACGCGTTTATTCTTCAGCGTACGTCGAACAGCATTCCTACCGTTTGTACGTTTGTGCGTATTTCCGCGCGACGAAACGCGTCGCAGCGAGGAAGGTACGTGTGTGCAGAGCGCGAAACGTGTTAACGAACTCGGTGACAACATTCTCGTCCTCTGACCCGCGTGTTCCCGACCTCGAATGAAATGCCGATGGAACGCCAGTGCCCGGAACCGAGATAGAATCCTCGTCTCTCCGTCCTCGTCTATCCCCCTGCCTCGTTCTCTCTCGCTTTGTCTCGTCTCGTCTCGTCTCATCTCCGGTTCGGCGATCCTCCCGATCGTCCTCTAGAATCTCTACTCGTCGCGTGTTCGTCGGGGAATGCAAAGATCGCGCAACAACCACCGAGCCTGAGAAAGAACCTGTCTTCCTGCTCCATTTCTCGCGCCAGACGGATAAAGAGCAAAAGTAGAGGCAGTCGAACCCCGGGGAGAAAGAGGTTCACACACACAAAAGAAACTGCCTGTGAGAAAGATGAACGGATTCGAAAGAGGAATCTGGCGAAGAGGGGGGAGAATCGCGTGTCGAGAAGCCTCGGAGGAGCCTAGAAACTCTTCTTCTCTGGTCCACGCCACTAGAGAGGAGAGAGTCGCAAGACCTCAGCCTCTCGTGAGGGTCTCAGGGGGTAGAATGACCTATTTCGTATTGTAGCTGGGCTTTCGACGTACGTCGGCGCGGACGGGACAGAGAGGAGAGCGTTTCAGCGAACTGCGAGCAGCAGCTAGCTATTAGTCACAGCTACCTGACAGAGTATTCTTCGAAACACGGGCAGGTGTTGACAAACTTTTGCAAGATTCCCGGATTTCCGTATTTTCCACGAGGATGGAATTCCGTGTTCGCGCGCTCCTCTTGCGCGCGACTACGTGAAAAGTTCTCGGCCGTCTCTGAAGCGCAGCGGCGAGTGCAGTTGCGTCTGCATCGTTTATGCTCCTGCTTTTGGAAGGAAATAACGCCGGGAAGATTCAACTTGGAGTTCAACTTGGAAGCTGAAGTTGTGCGTTTGTAACGTGGTAGAAGACGCGCTCGACGTGTCTCGGTTCTTTAAGAAAGGCCGTGGCGAGAGAATTCAAACTCCACGCGAAGAGAGAGAATATAACACGGCGGAAGATTTGACGTACGCTCGTGCAGCAGAGGCCTAATGGGGGGAGGGGGGAGCAGTCAGGACGAAATCGATACAAGCAGCGCGACCCGGTTACACGAGAGGTGATAAATTTTAATTAGCAAATTATGCTGCCCGCCCGGCGCAGCGCTGGAGAGCCGTCCTGCTGACCTGCAACCAACCGAGAGCTAATTGAAACCTCGATTTTTTTGGTGGCTCCGATTCGTTCCTCTCTCCTCCCGTGGTTTCTCACGGAGAGTCGTAGATGCCTGAAATATCTCGGCCATTCGCCGTGTGCCAGGTGGAACGAATAGCCGGCACAGGAGCTCTCTACCCAAGATTCTTATCCCAGCTGCGACGATACCACGTTCCACGCGTCAGCGAGATCTCTCTTTGCGTCCCTTGTCAACATTGTCAGTATTCCAGGGTCAATAAAAACCGAATTGTTCCAATTCCTCCCCGCGAGGTTGCGTTTTCTTCCGCAAATAGTAATCGCGACGGTCTCGCGTCTGGTCATCCGAACGTAACGATCGAAAACAGAACGGATCTATAGTATCGCGACAGCGTACCAAACGAGAGCGCGCTCTCGGGGACAAAACCAAAGTAATTTGCCGCAGGAAACGCGCCTAAATCGCGGAATCGACCACAGTGTGTTGCCGAAAGTACGACGGGAGCAATTTCCATCGATGGGTGGATTCGTCCACCGTTTGCGGGCTGTTGTACAGCGAGCCCGGAGCCCCGATTGAAACGACGAAATTGACGAAGTTAAGTTAACGTTTATGCACGCTGTGTGTTCACTGCATAGTCCACATTCGGAATAATATCACCCGCAATCGAAATACTTGCAGTTTTCCGCATATCACGAACTTAGTAACCGCAAGCCTGTCTTCCTTGTAATTTCGATCAATTTCCACCTCTCGTAATCCATCGACTACAACGCAACATCAGTCGTGAACTTTGGCGAAACACTTTGTTCTCTCGCTCGTTTGGAATTCGAGAAAGCAACACGCGGGGGGCTTCGAGCGACACGTTTAAGGCGACAGCTTTAATCTGGCTTATGATCTTCTCCGAGCATTTACGACAGCTGTAGCCATTTATTTGCCGTGGACATTTTACCCAAGGCCGATGAGAAACACGGAAATACCTTGCTCGAGTAATTTACAACATTTCCCGTGCAAACGGTCTCGTTAATAGTCTCGTTAATGATTCTCGAGTCGTTACTCTAATGGATCTCGGAACTCTCCTAAATTCTGCCCATTATCATTCGGACTATCTTTGCGCTCGTCCAGACACGACAATTTTGTTCATGGGTCAACAATTGCCAACAATTTCACGTTGTTTTGCCGGATTTTACTTCTCGTCGAGCTTTTGCTGACGATCGACAGATGCTGACGGCGACACGCTTCCATTATAGGAATATTTGGTATTTCCGGTGGAATAAATTTCGATGTCAACCTCCGGGATCGAAGCCTCGCTTTGACTCACTGATCGTAAGAAATGGGTGGATTACAACTCTCCACCTAAACCTAACCTAAACTTAACCTAAACTTAATCTAAACCTAATCCAAACCTAACCTAACCTAAACCCCTGGGAGCGAAGGCTCGCTTCGACTCACTGATCGTACAAAATGGATAGATTACAACTCTCCTCCTAAACGTAACCCGAACCCAACCTAAATCTAACCTTAACCTAAACCTAACCTAAACCTAACCTAAACCTAACCTAAATCCAAAAGGAAGCTCGCGAACAACCACCCATTCGTTTATCGATTCGCGAAACACTCGATCCTCCGTGACAGTCGGGGGTCGGCTCCGAGGACCGGGCCGCGCAGCGTCGAATTGCAATCGACGCGTTAAAGCGAATCGATTTCACCGGGGCAAGTGTCACGTTAATTGCGCGCGCGCCATCCTGATAATCAGCGTGTCATTAAACGCGTCGCGCGGTGACACACGATTCCCCGGGCCCCGAACAATAACAACAATCAGAACGACAAATCGGAATTTTGCGCTCGCTGGCGAATCGTCGGGATATCGCGGCCGCGACAGGGAACGGAGGAGGAGAGCCGCCACCCTCGAAAATGAATTGTTTATTTCGTCGACCGCCGTCGTCGTGCCGTGCTAATTCGATGGTCAATTAACGAATTCAACCTCCGTGATGCGATTTGTTTGCCCGTTTGCTCGCTAATTCGTCGGTGATTCCATTTTACGGGAGAAAAATGATTCCGGTCTGTGTTTGTTCCGACTGGGCAATCGTTACGTTTCCTACCTTTCCAGGAGGGAGCAGTTTTTGTAAACCAAAATTGCTCGTGCATTCGTGGTTTTTGGAACTTTTGTAACTTTTGAGTCTCGATAGTTTTTGCCAGATTTACGTTTGACTCTCGCGAAAAACTTTGCCGAGCTCTGTTTCGAAAAGATTAAAAAGACCTGCGTGTAATCCTTCTGTCGATGCGACACTGAGGTTGGAAAAATCAAACAGGAACGTACTCGCCGTGTTATTTTTCCACGATTTCATTCATTTAGTTTCAGGGGAATTGAAGATGGCGGGGAGCATCTCTTTGAAGCACGATACTAATCTTTTTTCTTTTCCGCCGATATTTTTCTCTCGCTCGAAGGGATGCGTCTCTTTTCGTACGCGCTATTCACCACGTGCGGCCACCCTGTACAAAGCGATAAATTGGATTCCCGTCGACGAGGCGACTGGAAGAGGCGAACCGTAATCTTCGCGCGGGGGCTTAACGCGTACGCGTAGCATCGTCCGGGCGAAGGGAGTGGAACCGGCCTCGATTAATCATACAGTCTTACGGCGACAGCTTCTATGAAAGCTTGAATCCTCGCCTTGTTGCTCCGCGATGAGATCGATACGGTGATCCCATTGAGAGTAAATTACCTCCCATTATGGGAGTCTCCCCCCCGCACGGTCAACCGATACTCTGTCTCTCTCTCTCCCGCGACCGCGCACGCTGCTTGTTTTTAATCTTTTAGCGAGGATCAACCATGCACGACCATGTCGCGTGTTTGTCGAAAAAGCTGCAGTGGATTTTCCCCTTCTCTAATCTTTGTGTAATCTTCTACCGCTACTCCTCTGAAACATTTTTCTGTCTCCAATGTCGCGGCCTTTCTTTTATTTTCATTTTCTCGCAACGGTGGAGCATTCTTCTGCCTCGTACTCTCTGCATTTCCGACGGAGCATCAACTCTAGTGTATCTCTGCGATTCCTTTCTACGGTCGTTTCATTTCTTGAATTTAATAATTTATCACCTAAACGTCAAACTAGTGCTTCAAACGTCCGCAGTCGCCTTTACTTTCTCAATAAGGGCCAGTGAGCGAATATTGTCGCGTCAAGTTCCACGAATAAAACCACTAGTTCGTTAGTTAGTTAGTTAGACAGCGTGTCGCAAATCTTCCGTTTTGGCTCTTAGATCCGTGTTGGGTTCTCGTGGAATGACTTTCCTTCGGGAAAGGAATGTACGGGGCAGCACGGCGGCGAATAAAATCATTGCGCGGGGTCGTGGTCGAGTTCAACGACACGAACCTTGGCTAGAGAAAGAGAATGGATCGAAAGGATCTCGAGGATCCAGGGGGGATCCGGCCGATCTCCGCGCGCGGACGTGTTTTGGTTAGGGATATACGTTCCGTTTTCTTCTTCCTCCTTCTTTCCACCTCTGCGCCACGCCGCTGCTAATTATTTTTTATGTCGCAAGAATATCGCGTAATTACCTCTCTCGGCTTCCACTGTCTCGAGTAACGCTGCAGTAAAACCGCTGCCGTCGGAGCGCGTGGAAACATCTCCAGCGAAATAACTCGTATTTTCTCGTTCTTTTTCTTTTTTATTTTCACTTTTGTTTTCATAGTCGCCATCAACCACTCCGTGTGGGTTATTACTCGCGACTTGGAACTAAATCTTACAACCTGTAGGAAAGGTTGGACCGATTTGGAAAGTGTATCAATTTTAAGATCGCTTCTTTATCCTTTAGACTGTCAGTCAGAGGAAAAGACTCGAGGCATTTTCTGCACTGGACGATAATAACGTTCCATCGTCGATGTTGAACTTTGCGCAAATTACGGAGTTGGAGGATCTTCATTGTTGGGGAAATAGTTGTGGGTGAGTTTTCTATGGCCCGTTATGATCCTCGAGGTTTTATAACTTGCTCGTGTCTTGGTAGATTTTTTACTTTTTTCCATTTTCTTTCAATTGGGCCTTTGTTTCTCTTCTTTCTGCTCCTAGTCGGAGGACTGACGAAAGAATTTGAGACGTAAAAAAATTGGTAGGTGGCCGACAGCCCGTTTTTATCGGCTCGTTTCGCATTATCGGGCTACCGTTCGCCCGTATCGTCCTCGTTCGTTTATTCCCGAAATTCTTCGACAGATTATGACGTATCGGTCGTTTATCCGGCGAGGTTGACGCGCGAATGAAAGGGTCCGCGTCCTGCCCGTCAGGATAATTCGGCTCTGTCCCGGACACCGATAGAGATCGATCAGCTTTTCACGCGGGAGTTTATGGATACAGGAGTACAAACAGAGAACGAGAGAGAGAGAGAGAGAGAAAAAGAGAAAGCTGTCAGAAAAATTACACACGTCGTAATTTCGTTGAAAACGAGTACTGTCAACGTTTCTGCGATTTATAGGGAGGCAGGATTTATTTTTTGCAGTTACCTCTGCCTGGACATTTTACATTTCAATCTTCAATTTTTGAAGATCGAAATGATCGAACTTGTTATGCGCTGCGAGCCACGTTTTTCACGGCGAATCAATTTACGTTGGAAGGAAGTCGTTTGTTTTTTGAAAACCGAACGTTAACCTGGCTAACGAAATTGCGAGATGCTTTCTCAGAAGCGCAGTCGATCGTTCGTCGCTGCCGAAGGGATCGTATAAAAGTAAACGATAAAACGACTCTCAGAAATAAAGGAACGAATTTTTACGTCTCTGTAGGAAACTACGCCGTCGCTGTCGTGCAGTCGACCATCAGCTAACACTAGAACTACCAAAATGGTGAAAATGACCAATTGATAATTTACTTTCAGATATTTCATAGACGTAGAACAATGTATTTTTAGAGCATCTTGAGTAATTCTTCGTAAAACACATGCGCACTCCCCATTGTATCATAAAAATCTTCTGTCTTTTACTTGAACGTCTCTGACGGAAATTTTATGCTTTAGTCGTCGGTAGTTCTGTCGTTGAACTCTCCGTTTCTAAAAGTAGGATCAACTCGAAAATTGCCGGCAACCGTTTGCTGAATCGCAAGACAGCTTGATTCCAATATCCTTCTTACTTGAACAACTCTGCCTCGTTTTATGGACTTAAAGAGACGCAAAAAGAACGGATCTCGAGGGATTCATTGTCTCGACCGTTTCCTTTTTTTTTTTGTTTTTTTTTTTTTTTTTTTTTTGTTTTTTTTTTCGAGGAGAATTACAAAGCGAGCTGGGCTCGCCGTACTTTTCATTAAAGCCAAACTCAAACAAGATCTCGAAAGAAAAAGAGCACGATGCGATTCTCCGTATTGCATCCGGTGGTGGAAGTGAAGGTGGAGGTAGAAGTAGAACCACGCCGAGGAATTCCTCGGTGTCTACGCCACGAAGGAAAAAGTTGGCAACTGCAATATCTGGTCCCTATCCTCTCCATGTGTCACCGATCCATCGATAATTGCAAACCGATCGACCGCCAAACGTTTAGTGGAGTTTTCGGCCACGGTCTCGCGCTCGACGGTGGATTTCTACATCCACTGGTACTTTGTCTATCGTTCGCTCGTATCATTCTCTCCGCTTATTTTCCGCTATTTTGTATCACTGAAAGTGATTTTAGCGGGGCCAACCCAGGAAATCGGGCCTCTTCAGGTGCAACGCTGATGCAACGAAAATTAGCGATTGGTTGATTTGGGTCACGTGATTCGTGAGGGGGCGTGGGCTAGACCTCGAGTAGGAGTGGCGTTGTCTGTCTACCGAGCGATCGCTCAGTAGGTGTTATTGTATAGTGTATATTATATAATTTATGTAGTAGATTATTATTACTTAATATTATTTATTATTGCTTAGTTTTAATAGTATTAATAATACTAAAAATATTCGGAACAAAATCTTTTATTAATTAAATTGAATTAATTTTGACATCATTAAAAAATTGTATGTTAAAATAGTACCTTGAAATGAAATTTATTGCTTTGTTCCGTAATGCGTCTTAAACTCTAGGTACTTTTCTTTTGCGCTATTATAAAAATTGCAAGACTTTAGAAACAAAATTATTAATCGCAGTGTCATTACGCGGCTTAAACGGAAAGCAACTAAAAATCGACTCGACAAAGAACGTGGTAATAAACCGTGTAGATTGCTGCTAAATCGCGAAATTACCGGGTTAGCTGAGGAAATCCGAGAGATCCCGATTCTTTGGTGCTCAGCAGTTCCGGGAACTGCTCGCGTTGTTGCGCAGTAAGTTAACGAAGTATCACGTAAATATGATTTCTGTTTACTCGCTTGTTTTATGAATAATTGAATATCGCATAACAACGCGAACGGCATAATGAAATTGCATAATTCCACTAATTGAATGTGGTTGAATATGAAAACAGGGGGTAGTTCTTATAAACATAATTCTTGATATAACTGAACTGAATTGTAGTCAATATTTCAATATTTCATACATCTTTGCGTATTATACCGCGGGACTGAAAGATCCGTGCAATCGAAGCCAGCACAACAGCGGAACGTTTAATTAAATACGAAAATTGAAGCTGGAAGCTAGAATGCTTATTCCCTACTACACTATGGCATGCCACTCTATTCTGCGTTGAATTCTCTACGACCGTCGAATCCATTCTCTGTTCAATTTCCTTTCGACGTTCACTCTCGCCATGCTTTCCTTTCCTTTCGTGTCCATAGCCTGGCAAACATTGTCACGGGAAAGGCATCACCTTGCCTCTGTGTGACATCATCCCGTCTCCAGTGTCTACAACCTTCCATCGTACCTCAAGTGACCCAGTCGTAAATTAGCTTATAGGACCCTGTTATTTTCCAAGAGTACCGCGCGTTTTCCATATATTTTCTGCACCTTTTCAAATCCACAGTCTACTTCGTAGTTTAACAACGTGCCATCGTTTCCTACAGGGGAGAAAAAGAATCCAACGATCGTAAAATCAAAAAAAAACTACACGACTTGTACCCCAGTACGATTCGTCTTATTGAAAGGCCTAGAAGCAATTCACGACTTGTACCCCAGTACGATTCGTCTTACTGAAAGGCCTAGAAGTAACTGTTCCGACTAGGAAATGACGACTTTTTTGCCATAAAATTTTATCAATACGCAAACATTTGAATCGATACAAAAGAAATTACAGGCGGGACAACGCCTACTCGAAGTCTAGCCCACGCCCCCTCGTGAATTACATGACCCAAATCAACCAATCGCTAATTTTCGTTGCATCAGCGTTGCATCTGAAGATTTAACCCCGCTGAAATCACTTTCAGTGATAAAATTCTTCGTCATCGTGTATGAACGCGAAGGAGTCATCTTCTCGGCGGGTGAGGAGACGGAAATAGGAACGAAAAGACGCTGCTCAAAGAGGAAAACGATCGTACGTTTGGATCAGCGAGAGTCGTCTGGCTGTCGAGCGGAGGCTGAACAGCTCGCGTATAAGGTCGATGTATAGGTTGGCGACGACAACGCGCTATCGATAAAACGTAACTTTTAGTTTGCGCGAGGTAAACGTCCGCACGGCCGCGTTGCACGTCTGTCTTAATCCTCGCTTCGATAAAATATGGCAGCGTGGTCACGCGGGGATTTCGACTGTAAGCCGTGCCCGTTGTTCCCCATTCTTCCTTTCTTTCCTTCTTTCTTTTTTCCTTTCGCACACGAAAAACGAACCAGGGAGAAACGACGAGCGGAATATTTTTGCCAGGTACACCAAAGGGTTAGAGAGGTCTCTGTCGGTGTCGCAGTCCCGCTCCTCCGAATCTATAAAGGGATTGATTTTTTGCGACGAATTCCAGTTATTCTCTCAATCGTGTTTTGCCGCTTTCGCGATAGGACAATTTGACTGCTCCGATGACAAATAGAACAGAGGCACAAGGTGATTCCGTGTGAAAAAATGAATCAGAATTGTACTTGAACAAAAGATTGACATTGTGTCGTTAGATAATCTTGCAACGTACATCGTCGCAATATTGTTTTCGTTTCTTACGAACTTCACTCTCTCTCCGTAAATTTCACACTTTCGTTAAAAACGACGAGTCGGGATGAATTCTAGAGAAAATTTCCAAGTTTCTAAAACTTTCTGCACTTTCCAATTTGTTCAGTTGATCGATGCGATTGCTATCGTCGCGCGGGGTATTAAGAGTCGCTTGTAATTGGATGGCACGCAGGAAAAACGGCGGTGGAAGTGAAATTGCGGAACGTACTCGGACCAGCGGTGATGCGATTAGCACGGCTAAATTGACCACGGAACGGTGGTCTGGCGTGAAAAGAGAAGGAAATGACACTTGAGGCAGTAGGAAAAGTGGTACACGAGGGAGGGAGGACTCTCTTGCGATTTCTCGCTGTCGGAGTAACGAGCGCAACGAGCGCAACGAGCGTGGCACTTGGCGTATCGCGCGCTGACTAGAAATTAAAAATCGCTTGTCAGAATATTGAACGGAGGGATCGAGAGCTCGGTGGGAGGGGGCCGAGAGAAAGAAGGAAGCGCATTATTCCGGGCCGCGGTGCACGTTCGAATAATCCGCGGGAAATTCGTCACGGCCGACTGGCTGCATCATTCGACGACGGTTTTAGCGGACGAACGTGCCTCGTCACTGTCGCGTCATTCCCCCGTCCGTTCTCCTTTTTTCTCTTCTCTTCGGCTTTTTTTTTTTATCTCGAGCGCAATTTCCGCGCTACCCACCACTCGTCGATGATATTCATTCCCCTTTCTTCGGGGACTCGTTCCGAGGGAAAATTGATACGACTGTGCCGAGGCAGAACGCCGTTACTCGCGTGCTCTCGCGATTTTCGCGAGCCTTTCGTTCGGCGGGAATCGAGTCGCCGGAACGAGCAGGAGGGTCCGCGAGGACCTGTTCTCCTGGAAATTCCACTTTTCCTCCGGCGAACGAGGAGTCCTCCTGGAATTTGGACGTCGGATGGACGCGCAGGAATCTTGCGAGATACCCGGTGAATTTTTAATAGAAAATTTCACGACTCGGTGGGACGACGTTGGTGCTTTGTTGGTCGGGAGCCTCGTTGAGAAACGGGCATACGTTGGTATTGGCGGTCTCCCGGGAAATGGAATCTCTGGAATGAAATTAGAACCCGTAATTTGCCCGGAGACTGATTCGACGATTAATCTTTACGTCTCTTTGCGATCCTCGGTGTGTGGTTATGTGTAATCAGGCTCGTGGAGATCCACGCATCACTGTTTCGATGTCGCGAATGAAATATCCGCGAAACGACTTGTTAGCTATTCGTGAAGCGACCTTTGAGAAATTCATTTCTCTGATACAAGTTCAACACGTCAGTCGTCGATAATTACCACCATCTTTGTCGATTTAATCGTTGTACGGTGGTTCGGAACAGGTATTAAAACTCGCACGTTTGCCGGTACGTAGCGTACGGAAACATAATCGTAAAAGGGAGTAAATGCACGGTTCAGGTTGTTCTATTGGGGCGAACATGTGTTTAATATCACGCTTACGGATATCACCGGTTAAGCCTGTCGGGGAACCGGCGGAACCGTGTGCAGGAGGAGGTGATATTTGCAAGTGAAATTGCAGGAGGGTAAAAAAGAGGCGGGAATATGGGTAGCGTGCACAGACAAAAGAAAAGGGTATTTTATCAAACTTATGGCCATACTGGATATGGCGAGGGTAAAACTCGAAATTTTCCTTTTCCCTCTGCTTTCTCTCTTTCTCTCGTTTGCTCTTCACCTCTTGACCGGAGTATCCTTTTGTCGCTCGAGATTCATGAGCTTCTTTTTTCTTCTCCCCCCCTTCTCCTCTTCGCCAGTCTCGTTTACGCGCAATTTTAGCCGAGTGGTCTCTCACGTGGTCTCAAGACGAGAGCACGGAAATTCACTTGCGTCCGAGGGCCACGAAATCAATTCTGCCCGTGAATTGAAAGAGAGAAAAGTTCAACTAGCGAATAAAAGAGAGAAAAAGGGGAGAGAGAAAGAGAAAGAGAGTGACGTCGTGTCGCAAATTAAACGAACGCACCTGACTGGCGTTCGTGTGATCGGAACTATTGTCGCCCCGGTGGACCCCTTTTCTATGCAACACCGGATCTATATTGTTCAATTTGACCCGGTTGTCGAGTGCACCAGGCGGTTTCAAACGCGCCGAATGCTTTTCAAGTGGGACGCCATTATTTAGGAACGTGTGTAACCGTGAAACTAGCCAGCGACAGACGAGCGGTTTTCTTGGTTTCTTTTTTCATCACTGAAGGTGATTTTAGCGGGGCAAACCCAGAAAATCGGGCCTCTTCAGGTGCTAATGAAACGCTAATGCAACGAAAATTAGCGATTGGTTGATTTGGGTCACGTGATTCGCGAGGGGGCGTGCGGTAGACCTCGAGTAGGAGTGGCGTTGTCTGGTACCGAGCGATCGCGCCTGTAATTTGTTTTCTATCGATTCAAATGTTTGCACGTCGATAAAATTTTATGCCAAAAATGTCGTCTCCATTTCCTAGTCGGAACAGTTGCTTCATGTAGTTTTTTTTTTTTCTTTTTTCTTTTTGCCGGGGAATATTCCTTCCTCTCTAGCTTCTAGATTTATCGTCGCTCGCTGGAAATCGTCGTATCGTCGATGGGAATATTATCATTCCGTCTTGCGTACTTTATTTTGGTTGTCCAACTTTTCGTGTACACGTTCGAGACGGAAGTTTTCGGTGGAGTTTCGTCCGAACCAGGAGATTTATAACGAGCGTTAATTTTCAACGCAAACGACGTGCCCTCTTTAACGTTCCGCGAAATTATTTAACGGAAGGAACGAAACACGATACACCCATCCCCCTTCCTCGGGCAGCTTATTAAAGCCAGGATTTTCCGGCGACCGTCGAAGAAAATGAGGACTTGGAGAGCGAGGAAGGAGAAGAAAAATCGACTTTTGCGTCAATCTTTCCTAGCGAAAATCTCGTTAAGAAGTCCCGGCCGAATTTTACGACGCTTAACGAGCTACGTAAATCTCTCTCCCAACGGGATTAACGTATTTATGTTTCTTCTCGTGTGTCGAATATGAACCGAAGGTGAACCAAACCAATCCTTCCTGACGTTGTTCGTCGTTTCGTTGTTTGTTGGCAATAGAATTGCAGAAGAAAAAACTGCACGACTCGTACCCCAGTACGATTCGTCTCACTGAAAGGCCCAGAATCAACTGTTCCGACTAGGAAATAAGGACGACTTTTTTGCCATAAAATTTTATCAATACGCAAACGTTTGAATCGATACAAAAGAAATTACAGGCGGGACAACGCCTACTCGAAGTCTAGTCGCCCCCTCGCGAATTACGTGAGCCAAATCAACCAATCGCTAATTTTCGTTGCATCAGCGTTGCACCTGAAGAGTACCTGGGTTACTCCCGCTAAAATCACTTTCAGTGATAAAAATGGAAGGATACACATCTCGCGTCCGTGTGTCTCCTGCAATTAGAAATTATTCCTTTGACCGCAGAATTGCGGTTTTTCTACGATGTAATATCTCACCGCGAGGTTCTTTTTCCGTGGAGGTGGCACGGACCACCGCAGGATCAGACAAGCTAGGTCTTGTTCCGAGGCACGCGGTTCTTCTATTTGCGATACCGCTATCTCGTTGACGGAAGGTGCACTCACTTTAATCAGGAAGTCTGGTCCGATTCTGTGGCCGCATACGGTGCCAACGTATGGGCTCTCCTAAATGTTGCGACGAACGCGGTCACGAATACGCGTGATCTCTCCCTCTCTCCGCCTTTGTGACGTGTTTTCTGGCACCCTGCTGAAAGAGAGAATCGGCAAAAACGGCAGATCTTTCGAATTAGTTTTCGCGCATGTTAAGGTCACTCGCGACTAGTGTCGATCGTGCACCTTTAAATATTTCTCAAAGGACCGCCCACTGAATGGAAATGAAAGTAAATCCGTTTTTTGAATAATTATTGACTTTAATCATCTCGACAGACTGATGACTTGGTTACTAGCAACTTGACTGCGGCTTTGACTCTTGAGAGATTGACGTTGTTACCAATATTAACTTAACTTGACGAAACGTTGGATTGGACCGAAGAAGTGAAACTCGATACACTGGTCTTGGTGAACGTTGTCGATACAAAAAGCAATGAAATTACCATCCGCGATGTATATAGGATAATATAATTTCTTCGCATTGACAAGAAATTCTGGCTCGTCCGTTCTCGGTTAACAAATGTGTACGTAAGAACCGTCGTTGGAAACCGTCGAGTGGCGATAATCGCAGTCGGCGTGTAATTTCTGTACAAAGGTACCGTTATTACCGATGTTAATCGCCGGCCGAGACAATAGCATCCTAATAAATCGGTGGATGAAAACGAATCGAAGGAAGTAAAACGGATAGCTACGAGGAATAGCTCTCTCCGCCAGGCATCCACGCTCGTTCCTTCCTCTCTCCAGCGTTTGAAAAAGCTGCAACAGAGTCATTAAAGCGATGAGCCCGGCGGTCGAATTACTCCGGGAAATGGATTACTATGGAATTTATATGGGAAATGTATCGTTGGGTGTACTACCTGCTCGATTCGAGGTGGCTGGCTCTCCCCTTCCTCTCTCAGCCGCTATCCTGGTTAACGATATTAAGGATCGCCTTTATGGAAATGTGGAAAATCCCCAGCGAGTGGAGTTATCGACCATGGCGCGCCAATTATTCGGCCTTTCTGCCGCGAATATAAAAATAAACGTGCCGAATCTCGTTTACAAAGTTTCCTCTTTCCCGAGGACTTATCGTCCACCGTTTTTGTCGAGGTGCTCATTGTGCGATACTTTCGTCGAGGGAACGACAAGCTCGCGAAAGTGGACGCGAAAAAAGCACACCAGGAAGAGAGGAGCGTTCGTTTTCTATGCGTTCAACGGCGCGTAAGATGGGCTCGTGAAAGGCGCGTAATTAAACGACGATTGTTCCGTTCTTTCTCCACTTTGGTGGTATTTCACGCGCGCGAAATGCCGGCTCTGTGCAGGCCTCTCCGGTTTTGTTTCTCCTTTCGCAGAATTCCGGCAGAGTTTCGGATGCCAGCCAATAACCGTGGCAACCGTGCGAAAGGTAACAACCTCTCCGTGTCTGGGGCGAGCTCCACAGGTTCATTACGAACGCAATCGTGACAAAATCGTTTTTATCGCACGACTCCCCTGTCTGTGTCTGTACGTCTGTGTGTGTGTGTGCGTGTGTGTGCTCTTCGTATCTGCTCTCGTATCTGGGAAATGCGGCGCATCGTTATTGCTCGTCTGCCGCTAATGGGAAAATTCAATCACTCTCCGCCAGTGAATAAGCGTCTGCGCTGCGTCACGCAATTAGAAAGCCGAGTCGTCTGTTTCGCCCGCGGAGTTTCTTTCGCGAGATCTTTTTCAAATGCGTCACGGCAGTGGGAGGGGACTGTTGTACGAGACGTTGAATCT
The DNA here is from genome assembly GCA_001276565.1 of Melipona quadrifasciata. NCBI lineage: Eukaryota > Metazoa > Arthropoda > Insecta > Hymenoptera > Apidae > Melipona > Melipona quadrifasciata. The sequence goes on along the minus strand of KQ435727.1, from coordinate 306,131 downwards.
CCGAGAACGTGCACGCGTCGTATGAATTTCTGATTCGAGGGAGAAAGTATAAAGTCGAGACACGAAAGGAAGATGCTTTCCAGGCGAAAATTCAGGCAAAATTTGTGTAGCCACGCGCGATTGTCGCCGCCGAGGCTCATAAAAATTCTTGGGAACAGTAACTTGAATGTCGAGAACAGTCTGTAATTCGAGGGATAAATGAGAGGGCGAAGGAGAGGAAAAAATATGAAGTAACGAGATGAAAGGAAAGTAATGTTTTCATGTGAAAATTGACAAAATTTTTGTAGCACGATCATTACCCTCGTCGAAGCTTACAAAAGTTCTTAATTACACTCTTCGACATGAATATCGAAAATAGTCTGTGATTTGAGGGATAAATGAAAGGGAGAAGGAGAAGAAAAAAATATAAACTGACGAGGTGAAAAGAAAATAATGTTTTCATGTGAAAATTGACAAAATTTTTGTAGCACGATCATTACCCTCGTCGAAGCTTACAAAAGTTCTTAATTACACTCTTCGACATGAATATCGAAAATAGTCTGTGATTTGAGAGTGAAAAGGGAAGAAAATGTTTTCACGCGAAGATTTTTGTAACCAGTCGCTCAAATATCGAAAATAGTCTTCGGATGTTTGTGCATCTCTAGAAAACTTACGACTCGTTGCAATATTTAGTAAGTCTCGTACTTCCCTTCGAGTTTCATCTCTTTAATTAGCAATTTAGTTTCTAAAAATATCTACCCCTTCAATTACCAAAAGTATATTTAGTTTCCCAAAAGTAGCGCAAAAATGCACGAACACGCGCACGATCGACTCTAATGAGAATCTTTGCGAGGCTCTCGATACTCGCTAAAGCGTAAACCCCAATCTGGATTCATCCCCTCTGTTAGAGGTGAATAGGATCGGTCAGAAATCAAGCGGTATCAGGGTGGTTGATGTTCAATGGCGTTCAATGGCGTTCGATATGTCCGACCGGGTTTCCTGGCAAATACCAAGATGCCATAGGGCGTAGTTCCTAGGACGTAGTTGGGGGAAGGGGGTTAGCGGTGGTGATCAGTATGCCGGTGGTCGGCCAACGAAACACGAAGCGGAAGACCGGTCAGTATACAGCGACCATCGACCCTGACCCTCGTCAATTTGGCCCCTTCTCCTCCTCCTCCTGTTTCACTGAAACTATTAATATCGTTGATGGACCGTTAACCTGACGTCGTCATCGCTGTTGCGTATTTCCTTCCTGCCGTATTAGTCTCTGGAGACTACTTTTTTTTTTCTCTGCGATCGATATTTATGCACGTCGGGTTCTGTTTCGTGGCTCCACCCGTGAAGAAGGAAAACGTACGGTTTTCGCGGATATCGTGATTTTCGACAAGATCGTTTTTTGACGCGAGCCCTCGAGCAGGGGAAACCAAATTAGATTCCCGAGGATTCGGGATTGCGTGAAAGGTCTCGCAACGATTTTCATTCTCTTCTTGAAATACAGCGAAATCTCGGATTTATCGATGCCGGATATATTTCGTGGATTTATTATCGAGAGGTGGAGTTTCAGCGAACGTTTCAACCCGTTGCCCGGTTTTTGTTGATGGACGCCCAACGGTCCAACGCTAAATGGAATTAAACCGAATGAAACTTGCATGAAAATACGATTGGATTTTACCGAATGGAAATATAACCCACCCCGGCGGGGGTGGTTGTATCTAATTTTTCAAATTTCGCCTCGCCGAGGGGCGATTTGGAAACGGGGAACGTTGTTAATCGACCACCGTGCGTCATCCATGTAAAATTGGCTTTTAACCGAACGATTGGTTTCCACGTTACCGAGCCCGCCCATCGCTGTTTCGCGATGCATCGCCATTAATTTCCAAGGAGAAAGAGAAAACAATTCCCGTTTCCGCGTCGATCTCGTTTCCGCGTTTTCGCCGAGCGAAACAGAAACGAAGGTTCGATGCCGTTTTTTCCTTTTTTTTTTTTTTTTTTCGCGATCGAGAATCGTCGATGTCACTCGACGTCGAGTGTTTTTCGCCGAAAAGGTTGTACGCCGACCGAAGGATTTCCTATCGGGTCTCCGAAAATTTATTCCAAACGCGTGTGCTCACCTATCCTGACCCTACTCAAGCCAGGAAACTAATCGATGCCAGAATAAAGAAAGACGAGACAAGTGAAGACGAAGCGATGACTAATCGCGTAAGGAAGTGAAACGGGAAGGGAGATGATTGTGTTCGATTGAATTTACTCGACTGCACAAACGACGGCGAAATAATAAAAATTAATTTCTCCTAAAGAGGAAATTACTGTTTTAAGAAGAGACAATTTGTGATTTGCATTCTGCGCACTACAGTGCTAAATCTTTTAAAGACCCTGCTAAAGACCCTGTATTATATTATGACATGGTCAGATTTAGACATTAGGAGATTTGGAAGACGTGGAAATTTATAAAACGCTATTTTCGTCTGGACGATCGTTTAAAAACAGGTGGAGAAATTATTAAGAGAATAATTAAATTTCGGAAAATTATTATATTTCTTATTAATCTGTTTGGAGACGTATAAACAAACATGACATGGTCAGATTTAGATATTAGGAGATTTGGAAGACGTGGAAAATTATAAAACACTATTTTTATCTGGACGATCATTTAAAAACAGATGGAGAAATTATTAAGAGAATAATTAAATTTCGGAAAATTATTATATTTCTTATTAATCTGTTTGGAGACGTATAAACAAACATGACATGGTCAGATTTAGATATTAGGAGATTTGGAAGACGTGGAAAATTATAAAACACTATTTTTATCTGGACGATCATTTAAAAACAGATGGAGAAATTATTAAGAGAATAATTAAATTTCGGAAAATTATTATATTTCTTATTAATCTGTTTGGTAACGTATAAACAAACCGGACAAACTCACGGCGACGAGGCCATTTGGAATAATGAGCATTGGATCGTTACTTTAATAATAAAATCGATCGAGGGGAAATAGCCGCGGGAAAAGTTCAAAACACTATTAAAGCACAGAAGAAGTTCGCTCGTGTGTCCACAGCCGGCGCTTGATTAGAATTCCTGCGATTACGGTTGCCGTTAATTCTTGGAGAACGTTTGATTTTTCGGGTGGTTTAGTCGGAATGTTAAAGACATTCTCTCTGGCCGGAGAGAGACCGGAAGGGTGGCGGAAAAATTGATGAGCCTCGCTGAAAAGCATCAGCTCAGCGCCACGTTCTCTATATTTCACGATTTCCCCCGGAATTTATACGGTCTTCTATCCCTTTGGTCGTTTTCATAAATTTGTTAGCAGGAGATTCGACACCGCGTCTGTGTGTAAAACTTCCTGAGCTGAACGTCCAAAGAGAAATTTATGTTTATTTGATACGTTCTATACCTCTCGGCCTCATCCACGTCTGCGTCCACTTGGATAACCGACGGCTACGAATTTGCCGCTTCGAAACCTCGGAAAATCGTTGTACATATATTTTTTTCTTTTCTTCGTTCGATTTTCTCGTCATTTCTCCAATTCCGCGGCTATTTCGCAATTTGGGATCCGTACCGCGCAAAAAGGTACATCAATACGCTATTACGGAAGTTTTTAACAATCTCGCCAGTTCTCCGGGGATCTTGCCTCCGGATTTAAATTGTAAATTTTCACCCAGAAATCTCAGACGTCGTCTTTGAATCTAATAATTCGAACTTCTTCTGTCAATCTCGCAACTTTGCCAAGTCACACCGCCGACAACCGTCTGCCCCGCGAAAGGAATATTCCGCTGGGTGGATAATAATAACGACAATAAAATTTCCCGCTATACCGCCGGTAACGAAATTAGAACGCATAATGTAACGTCGTTTCCCGCGATTCGACTCCTCGGAGAAATCAGCCCGGCCGATGGAATTATCTAATGAAACACTCTTGCGACGCAATTACGACCGCCGACGACAAACTCGATTATTCTCTCTCGGCCGAGACACTGTCAAGTGTTTAAAAAGGGGCCAGGACGAAAAGAAAGATTCCCGGAACTTTCCACCATTTCCATCGAAACTTTCCGATTAATCAACGTCCAAAGGATCGTTCAAAAGATCCCTCCCTTTTCTTCCATTCGTCTCTCGAACGGGAAGCACCTTTAACGCTAGATATTTACGGGACCCGTCAGTTTGACGGATTTCAAATTTTGAAAAGAAATAACTGTAGCACCAATTTTAACCGCTTTGTGTCGTAAATCAATCGTTTCGCCCAAAGAATTTACACGCGCAATTATTATTGTTCTTTTCCTAAGCCTTCTAATTTTTAAAATCTCTACGAAACCCGTCAAATTGACGGACCAGCTAATTTCATACATCGAACAATCCTTATACATTTGCTTTGTTCGTAAAATCATTCGATCCAATCCCTTATCTCGATCGGGCCGCGAGAATGCGAACAAGCGGATTATACGCCTGAGCGTTCACTTTCGTCTTCAACGCATTGAACGAAATTGCGTATGTCTATTGCCGGAATCCCTAAAATGAGAAACGATCTTCGGGTATGATCGTTGCACTGCCAATGTAAGGACGTGTTTCGAACAAAATTCAGTATGTTTGTGAAAAATGTGCTCGATAAATATGATTGCTGTGTACCGTTAATGTTATTGTTGACGTATTATTTCCGTGGTAATTTTTGAAAAAAGACTTTTTACTTGTGCGTATTGTTTTTTAAAATGCGTGTTTTTGTCAAATTGACGGGTTCTCGCAGAAATAGGTATATAAGAAACGCCCGTAAATTTAGTATTAACTCTCTCTCTCTCTCTCTTGAGAGAGAGAGAGAAGTTGCAACGCGACACACACAACTCCGTAGCCCGAAGCGCGTTCCTCTTCGCCTGGTCGAACTCCTCTTCGGAACGTTGCACGCCCGCCACCGGAATATCGACCAGAGGGTTTTTCTACGGTTATACACGCCGTTCCGCCGCGCTCCCGACGAAGCGAGATCCGGCCAAACGACGTTACACAGCCACCGATCACGGAGACGATCGCGGCGAGAAGTTGGAAAGTTGGCAAATTCCTCTGGCCCGGAAGAATGGACGTTTCTTTGTCCGCGAGGATGCACTTATCATTGCCACGGCTGCTACTCCCCTTTTGTCCAACGCGAGGGGAACGCGCCCCTATTTTCTCTTTTCTTGCGGTCGCGGACGTCCGAGAAAAATTGGAAAAAATCGGGACGAGAGAAACGGGGAGGTTGGGAAATGGGGTTTGATGGGGGGGAAAAGTCGGCTCCGTGTAACTATTCTCGTGTGCTGGCAAGATTTATGACCCTCGACGTACATAGCCCGACGACGACGGCGAAGCTCTCTCGACGTCATCTCGTAACGACGACGATTACACGCCAGACTAATAACCATTGTGCCCCGTCGGATCTCGCGGCTAAAAGGATTACCGGGGTGGCTTCTGAAAACACGAAGGAGCACCGTGTCGTCGTCTCCGTTGAAGAGAGACGAGGACGACGCGGAGGTTAACACGTTTGGACTTGTGCCCGTCAAAGAGGCGAGAGGCGCCTCTTTCTGTCGAGAGGCGTAATCGTGCGCCTGGGATATACATACTTCAGACAACGCAGACAGATTTCGAGTTTACTGGCCGTGGGAAGAAATTCCACGGGCGCATCGCCGAAAGGCATTCCAACCTGCTCGCAGCCCCCCCAACCTCTCCTCCGCCCTTCTTCAGCTTCCTGCTTGCAGAAGAAAGAGATACCTTTTTTCGGGTACTATCCAGTTGCCTGCCGGATACCTCTCGCCCGTTGACGCAGCTAGCGATTCTTCATTTCGCTACAACGCCATGCACAGAGTCGTGTAGCGATGAAGAGGAAGGTCCAGAATGAAGAATAGAAAAAAGCGTTCACACTCGCCGAAAGATGAGAGAAAGAATGTTGGAAAAATTAATAGTTTCAAAGTTACAAACGATTCGTTGTTGTTCGGTTGAAGTGCTTGCGAAGAAGTTGGAACGCATATCCTTGAAAGAGTAGGTAATTCTTTTAGTACGAAGGTGTCGAGAGCATGCATGGAAATGGAAGGAGGACGCCTTCTCTAATTGAAAAAAGAAGAAATTATGAGGCAAACCACTACTTACATGCGGTGCGTGATAGCTCTCGAAGAAAACAAATTCGTTTGGAACTATTAATATTATTAACACTAAACTAATTTATAGTATATTACGATATATTAAGCTAATAATATTATAAACTATTAATTCTTCGATGCACATTTATCAGGATTTTTTTTTTCTCATGTTTCAGTAAGTGCTATTTATCTTAGAACCCTACTTTTCTACTCACCCTGTAAATTGGTTGTAGGAAATTCGAAAAATCGTATTCACACGTTGCCCTTTGACTGCGGCACACTCTCGCGTTATATCGGAATTATATTAGTGTACTTTTAATCGCTGCGATTAGAGCTATCCTCGCAACTATTTATCACATTTCATTACTTAGAAAAGATCTATGTTATTTAGGAAAATAACAGACGAAAAAACTATGAAACTTATTTAGAAAAAACTTTATTATTATCAAATATTAATTACTTTCGTTACTTAAATTTTGAATATTACATTATAAAATTTATTCAGAAAAAACCATAAAACTGATCGCAAATTGAAACAAATACTAACGCTTACACACACGGTAGAGGTCAATTTACGGTGCGATTGTGTACGAGAACAGCGAAATCGAGATTGAACAGTGTTAATAAAAACACGCCGATATTTTCAGCTGTTATTCAGTTACGCGAAACGATAAATTCTATATGAAATCAATTTGGTAAAACGATAAATGTGTCGTACGAGGAAAAAATTTCAAAGGCCGTATATATTGACAAATCTGCGAGAGGGTATACACACGCGGCTTTCCAAGGGTTAGGAATTAGTCCCGCACGAGTGGTACTTTGGCCAGGGACCAAAGTACGAATTGAAAAGGATGTACAAGCACGGCAGAAAAGATTCACGGGCAGTTTTTAGCCAGTGTTGCAACCAGCATCGCGGCGTTTTTATCATCAGTAAGTTACCCAAAGTGGAAAGTTTCGCCTCGTTCGGAATCAAAGTTCCGTAAAATCGCACGGCATGGCATATTCTGTAAAATTGAATTTTTAATTATACCCTCACGACGTAACAGCGTGTGACGAAACCAGACCAGCTCGCGGATTATATTACGCGCGTACGTGCGCGAGCTACGCTCTCCAACTTCGCCCTGCGAGATTTCCGTTTCGGTCTGCGGTCGAGTCGACCAAGTTTCGAGTTCCATCGTCGAACAGAATCGAACGAGACGGTGTTGTTCTGTTTTATGCAGATTGCGGAAACTCACGACGGAATCCGTCCTGCGGGAGTGGTTCGCGTAAGACCTTGCTCCCGGAAGATTGAAAGTTATTCGATCGTTTGTTTATCGCATAAATAAATCGTAAGATCGTTGAAAATTGTCAATTGGATTTCTCGAAATTGTCGGAACTGTCGAAGAAGATGCCAGTGATCGAACGAATGTCGAAAATTGTTAAAAATCCCACGAGCAGAGTCGATTCTTTGAAATCTCCTTTCGCTCGTCGATAAACTTACTTGAATATCATTAAAGTGTTTATTAGAAACTAATGAGTGACAGGGTTGATTTTAAAGGTTGGTCTAATTTTCATTTTGCTAAAAAAAAAAGCACCAGTCAGAAATCATCTTAAAGGTTTAGGTTAGGTTTAGGTTAGATTTATGTTAGGTTTAGGTTAGGTTTCGCTAAGAAGAAATAGGTTAGGTTTAGGTTAGGTTTAGGTTAGGTTTAGGTTAGTTTTCGCTAAGAAGAGATAGGTCCAATCTCCTCAGAAATCAGCGGTGAAAGGCAAAGAAATTGCCTCGTGAGACACGGTAACGATCCACCTCCTGGAATTCGACCGACGAAATTGTAATGAAGTATGCGGCGAAACAGCTTGGCGCAAATGGCCAATGTGTCAATATCGATCGGGGGAGGGGCGGAAGAATGGACGGACGACGGGGGAGGGAGGTAACGCGGAATTCGGTGGCAGGTAAAATTTATATACAGGGTGACTGCATCGAGTAACGACCATCGACTTCCAGCCACCATGGCCCGTTTCCGCGACGATCGCGATTTCAGATCGAAAACATGGACGAGCGTGCCTGAAATTTTCGCGACGTTCTGCATCTTTGGCGGACAACGTTAACTTTTTGGAATTGCGACAGCTACCGCCATACTAGCCAATGATGTTGATATTGATATTCATTTACGTGATACCATCACATCTACTAGTATTAACAATTTTTCCGCTGTCGCGTGTCCACGGTATGGAACGCGAAATGTCTAAGAAGAAAACGAGCCAGTCCCAAACGGGAATTATCACGCGTTATTATGCAGAATGAGGCGAGGTGGTGCTCACCAAGCGACACGATTACAGCAATCGATAGACGCGAACATTTCGGCAAATAGCATGTACCATGTTACGGTTGAAAATACGAAATTGAGTTGTATTTAATTAATTGCAATCAGTCGAACTCGCGTTCCGCCTGTTTGCCTATTTTCTAGTAGCCCCCACGCAGTTAATTAAACATGTATTTATCTGTTGTAGTGATTAATTTGATCAACCCTTCAGCCACGGTATATTATTTTTTGTATGAAACGACGGGCGAAATTTATACCTTTGGCTTACTAGGATTACTAATCGCCGAAGAACAATGTTAACGGAGAACACGTAACATAAACAATGCATGGCTCGAACTTTGCAAGCTAGCTAGTCAGGATACGTCCAACTTTCGCTCCGTTATTTCTGATATTACCAATAACTCGAAATGTGTCCGAGAGTGTCACCATTTATTCGTTAATTATCCGCGCGGAGGATCACGTGTTTACGTAACTACTATTTCACGGGACATGTCGAATTTTTGCAAACTGTGTAGGTAGGTTAAACTCTCTGTCGAAACAGAGAGCGCGCGCGCGAGAGAGAGAGAGAGAGAGAGAGAGGAAAGTCGTCCGGTGCGCGATTTATACTCGGGACAAGCGAGTTTTCAAAGTAAAATATAACCACGAGCCGCGGCGGAGACGGCGCGATAATTTATCGCTGACGTCGAGCACGTTGAACAAACTTTATTTATTTACGAGGATCAAATTGCATCGAGAGTGTGTTCCGTTCGCGAGCCTGGACACACGCGGAACCGCCGGAGAAAAGACGGAAATGGTGTGCATCGCACGAGTATGATATTAACTCGTCGACCCGCGAGCGGGGGAGTAAAAATCGGGGTCACGGTTTCGCGTGCGGCGCTTCGTATTTCGCGCTTAAAAAGAGACCACCGGCGTGCGTGCCCTCCCGTCGTGCACACATTCTTCGTGCACACATTGCGGTCACGTGCGATCGATTATGTCGACAGAATGCGGATAATAAAGTTGGAGGCGAGGTCGCTCTCCAACGGGGAGGGAAAACTTTCTTGCTTGGAATCGATATCGGCACCTGATCGCCTCCTTTTCCGTTTCGTTTCCTTATCCGTAATTCGGGAAGTTGGCTTCCCAAATGAAAACCATCCCGGCCATCTTCGAAGGTCGTTTCGTGAAATCGGCTTAATCAAGGAACAATCTGGTTCTATCGGTGTATACTCGATTAATCCGTTCGCGGTTTGTACGAAGGTAGAAGAATTGGAATTACCGATCTGGCTCTTCTTCGTTAACCGAGATAAATCACGGGGAGAAGAGCAACCTCGAGAAGAAGAAACAGAAACGAGACCAAACAGCACGCGCGTGTGCTTTACGGTTCTTATCACGGGGGGAAGTTTTACGAAACAAAAGTACCAACGCGCGTTTGCGTCGATGCCGAAAGATGTTACAGGCATTCGCAACAGATGCTTATCTCACACACGGTCCGCGTTTAATTACAGAGTCTTTGATAACCGTAGAAATTACAGGTTGCCCGTGGCTTTGCGTGCGCGTGTGGATACAGAAACGGCGTTCTATAACGGTGTTGGTCGAAACTTGCACAATCAACGAAACTTTGGTCCGTTGCGAACGATGGAAATCATCGATTTTGTCAGCGGCGATTGTAAACGTAATCCGCTTTCCCCAAACTGTGGGTACGTCATCGATGCTCATTGTTCCAACCACCGTGCGCAAACGGATCTCGCGTTAATTAGACAAAAGATGTTCCCGATTAATTGGCCGGCCCTCCAGCCACGGACAAAACTACGAGGGGACAATCGCGGATCGTTCAAACTGTTTAAATAATCTCGACTCGATCGGTTTTCCCGGGCTATTTCGTGTCGGAGAATTTTAATTTTAGACCTTCGAAGTTTAACAATCGAATCGCTCGAAATTCCTTCTGAGAGATTTTTTCTCTCTTTTTTTTTTTTTTTTTTTATTCACTGATAAAAATTTCACCCCGTCTAGGTGAAAATTTTGGCCGAAGGGCGACGCGTATCGATGTTCGTAGCCTCGAGGATGCGATCGAAGCCATCCACGTAAAAAGAACCTGCTTTCGTCGAAGAAACGTATCTGGCCACCGGTTGATAAGGGCCAACGTGGCGAGAGAAATCGATTTCTCCTCTCGTCGGACCTCCTCTATCCGTCGCGTGGCCGTCCCGCGGCGATCTTTCAACGCGAGAGCCACGACGTGAACAGAATCTATATCCGTAGATCGTCGAACGAATCCATAGAAATTGGCTCGGCCCAATGGAGGGTGGAGGTGTAGTAGACGCCAATGCCTACAGTCCACGGGCACAGTCGCGATTGCGTGCTGTTGTTGTCGTGGCGTCGTCACGTTCCTATAGTAACCACCAGGCCATTGTTCAATAAACGCTGAATTATGAGTCAGTCCCTGAACGTAGTCACCGGTCGAGAGCCCCCAGCGACGTTTTAACGTCGGTCGTGACGAAACGCCGCAATACGAGGTCCTTTTTTTTCACTTCCGACCCAGGAGGAACCACGTCCAGCGATGAATCAGGTGTTTTGTTTCTTTATCGGTCGTCACAACGGACAAAAACGGAGAGAGGCGTTTTTCTCGACGTTCTTTCACTTTATTCTCTCGATTGATGGTCGTTCGACTACGCGAGAGATCAGTTCTCGTATCACGGTATCGCAATTCTAAAAAATAAATATGCGACGGTTTCGACGCGCGAATTGTGTAATTTGGTAGGATCAGGCCAGAGAATCGACGAGTTTCTAAGTTGTAAAGCAACGACTGATCGGAAGGAATTAGCTCGGAGGTTTGCTTAGAGATCTCGGCGATGATCGCTTAACGACCAAGTCAACAAATCGAGATCGAAGCGATACGACCGAGAAAGTGTAGCTAACAAGGGAACATACCAAAGTATGAATCACCGATTTTGTTGAAATTTGGCATAAATGTAGCTTTGGCGAGTGCGTAATAACAACTCTTATCTCGGTATGTATATACAGCAACGATTCGTCTTCGTTGTCACGCGTGTATCTCGCACTTGTCGAACTGACAGTTTTGACAAATTCTTTTTACGCGCTTAAATGGTTCCAGAAGGTTCCTTTCGTTTCATCAATGCACAGTATTTTATTATTATTGAAAGTGATTTTAGCGGGGCTAAGCCAGAAAATCGGGCCTCCTTAGGTGCAACGCTGATGCAACGAAAATTAGCGATTGGTCGATTTGGGTCACGTAATTCGTATGTTTTTCCATGTAAATGTTGATAAACTTTCTTGAATATTTGTTTACGAGAACTATACATTCAGAGAACAACACAAATTATGGCTAAAATGGACTGTTGATTTGTAAAAAAATTCATTATTTTCAAATCTTTCTCGCTACAGGTCGAACAAAGCGAAGACACAAATTTAAAGGTTAAATGCCGACTGACTTTTTTTCTTTTCTGGGTCGTGTTCTTACAGTCTCGCGTCTTTGTCGCAGTTTTCGGGGAATTTTGGGAAGTAGTGGATCTTCGTCGCACGACATCCGGCTCGGGATCTGGTTTCGAACAAACGGAGCCCGATGGCGAAGCACGGTGGGTGGCGGCGCGCGGGTTTCTTTGTTCGCGAGAAGACACGAAGCGGAAATCGGGTACCAATTAAAGGAATCAAGGTAAAGGCCGGCTCGATTTTCAAGCCGTCGTATTTAAATATCAAACGCTCGCTCGAAATGTAGGTCGTGGAAATACCGTCGTCTGCCCATTGTTTCGCTCTCAGCCGCTCAAGAATTATCTTCCACCGACTATGGGGAGGAAGGAGTTTGCGGAGCGTAACTGGGAAATAATAATATTTAACTTTCCTCCAACGATATAATTTCATTGCGGCGAAACTGGGTTTCCTAATCTCTGCCGCGCGCCCAGTTTCGATGAAACGAAATTTCGACGTCGACGAAGAGAAGTTCCTCTCGCGTCTGCGTTGCTCGTGAAAAATCGCCAGATTCGAACCGCGTTCGGCAATTCTTCCGTGACCGTGGTTTTAGCCGTCGTGCAACTAAAACGCGAGGAAACGCTCGAGCTCTCTCTCTCTCTCTCTCACTTTCGTTTTCTCTCGCGAGCGCGCACGAACGCCCGTCACGAAACGTCGATTCGCCGACGCCCGAAACGTCATTAGATTCACTTTCCTTCCCCGGTTCTCGCAACGTCACGAGATCGTAAACCACTGGCCAACGAATCCGCGAACGAATCGGATTGCCAAGCAGATTGTCCGTCTGCTTTTCGAAAATTCGAAAGTT
>KQ435727.1:257848-283852 GCA_001276565.1 Melipona quadrifasciata | reverse complement strand
CCGCGTTTCGACGCGGTCCGGCGAGGGGCGTCGAATGGACTGGAGTCGAACGGGGCCGAGCGGAGCCGAGTGGAGTCGATGGCTGGCGATGAGCGCGGCTCCGGCACTCGCCGCGGCCGCGAAGCCACGCAGTTTGTCGACGAGCGCGGCACGGTGTGTCAGCCGGGGATCGGTTTTTCCTCTCGGTGCCTCTTTCTCTTTTCTCTTGGCCGCGCGTCCGAATCGTGAGCTCTCTGCCCAGCCTCGTGACAGCTGTTTTCAGCCGGCACCGATGATCCGCGAGACGATCCACGGCATTCGAGGCAGGAGCGGGCTGCAATGGTTCACAGTAAGCCAAAATCCCATTCACGGTTTTCATCTCGAACACAATTCGATCTCGCGATACGCGCGTGTTGTTGTTCCTCGTGGACGATACGTGTGTGCTTGCTCTCTCACCCTTTGCTTTCGCCGAGGGGGGTGACGCTTACCGAGGGGATGTCCGAGGCTTTCGGGAGAACTGCGCGAGATCGCCACACGGCGGCGTGTAATTTGTACAGGTATACAGGTCGGGTGCGATATGGGTCGGCTACTTTTCCGCGGAACAGAGGCAACAACCGGGAGTCGATGCTATCGCGCGGAATACGATAATTCAATGGCCATTGTCCGTGTTCTACTACGTGTGTAATGCATCGGTACCAAGGGGTTTCGACGGGTTGTTCGTGGAGCAGCTAACAATTTCGCGGCACTCTATTTCGCTTAGGAGGAGAGACAGAACGTGACACGCGCGAGCATTGACTGTCCGGTTTTTCTTTTCTTTTTTTTTTTTCCTCCGCTCATTGTCCAACTGCATTTCTCTCGTACCGACTATCCTTTCCGCGACAACTCATTAACTCGCCGACGCAACGCAACTCGGGTCAAACTATCCAGTTCGCGACTCGAGCCGCTGTCCTATATTTCCTCGCTCGCGACTTGCTCTCGCTGCTAAACTCCGTTTTAAAACTCGACAGCCTCGGATCTCTCGACGGTCGGTTTTGCCCCTTCCGTGTGTGCAAAAGCCCCCGAGGCAGCCGGCAGTTCGCAAAACACGCAGAGGTGACCGAAAACTGGGTGAGAGACTGCTAACTCGGTTTTAATCGATGAACGGCTCTGGAAAGGATTCGCGAGGGGTTCGTCTTACGACGAACACGCTTGCCCCGTGGTCCTGTTAGTCGGTCACGGCCACCGGTAATGCACGAGTTTCCTCTTCCACACGCGAACGGCCATTCGGTATATTTTTATTTCACGCGATGGAAACGGTTTCTCTAGAAGAGCAGATAAAACTAGGACCGATCACGAGTTGAGTTGGCTCTGGAGTTAGTTTTGGTTTGATCGAAACTGAGGAAAGTAGCGTTCAGATTAATATTCGGCGAATCGAACGAGAAAACCTTTCAGTCACCGGGTGATAATAAAGAAAGAAAGCGAGGGAAACCTTTAATAGATGACCCACGATCTGACCAACAAATAGAAATGTCAAATTTTCAAGAGTGTCGAAGAGGCGGATTTAAAACCTCCGGACGTTATTCTCGTTCCGTTTCTCACGTTCGCCGTCTTTCTCTGGAATTTTTCTAATTTCTCGCCCTCTCTTCAACAGGTCGATCGTTCGTAGTCCGCGGAACGGAAGCACGTTCGGGAGCTCGATTAATCTCCGATTGAAAGTCCAGCGAATTACAGACTGCACAGACCGTTCTAAACGGAGAATGAAATTTAAGACGAGAACAAAATCGGCCCGATGATCGCTCGACGTTACTTCCGCTCTGCGTTCGAGAAAGGACGATCTGGCCTCTCGGTATCGTCGAGTCGGGGCTCGATCCCAATATGGAAAGGCGCGAGATCGATTTGGCGAAGTAACTTGGACGCGCGGTTCTTGGACGCGATTTTTCCATAGCCAATCGACGAGTTTCTATCCCGTGCCGATTATGGTACGCGAATAAGACCAGAGGGTCTAATAAAGGAGAGCCAGGCGTCTCTTCGTTCCACGATTACCAATCTCGTAATCATCTTCCAAGAAAAATCGCCCGAGCCATTGGAACTCTCCGAGTCGCTACCGATCTTCGTCAAATCTGCCCTCGTTCTCGAATACATCTCCTACAACGTCGTTCTTACAGCAAATAAATTAGGCCATACATAGTTCTGTACCCGATATTCGAGCGGAAGTTTTTCAATTACAGAATCACCGTAGCAGCACGGTGCGCGCGAGAAGAGACTCGATTACCACCGAAACTGTCGACTTTATCGCCAAGGACGATTCTTCGCTCGTGACCCGAAACGACCCGGACGAAACTTGGGACGAGCTTACGCTCTTCGAAAAATAGACACGGTTCCTCTCTCTCTCTCTCTCTCTATCTCTGGAGAGCGTGTAATCCAAAGTTCGGCCTGGTCCGCTTTGGTACGTTGCAACGCGGAAGTTTAATAGGATCGGCGAAGAAGAACGCGGAGTTTCGTTTTCGAAAGTCGGGGGGCGTGCTGCCGACACTATCGCCGGGAACTATAGGCAACTATAGGGAACTCGAATCCCGACGTTAATTAAAATTCTCGAATATCCGGCTTTTTCTTAGGGGACGCGCTCCTCCTCCTCCTCCTCGCCCTCGTTCGAATCTCGCTTGTTCGATACTCGACCGGGTAACTGGAAGAAAGCGTGTTTTCTTGCTTCCTTCCACGACATTAACCGCGATAACCGACGTGGCAATTGCACGACGCTACACCAACGTTTTCCGGGGATAACAATTATCCGGGAGAAGCGAATTTCACAATTGAATATTCTTCACGGAGGATTAATCCTCTCGTTCGAGGGGTACTTTATCGAGTCTCTCGAGGGGCATTCGTTCCCCAGCCAGGCTCGTTCGGGGCGGCCAGTTTAAAAGGCCGCATTAAAGAGATTAGTCCGCGTTCGAGAGAACATGGCCGGCCCACCCGGCTCTTCTATTCTCCCCTCGGCCTCTGTTGCCTATCGGTAATTCGAAAATCCCGGCGTCGAGCCGCAGCCGCGTCCCTCTTACTTATCGCCCTAACGAACCATCAAAGATGAGAACTTTGGTCCCCAAACAAACGGGGAGCGAGAGCCGTAAAACTCTGGCCGATGTTTATCCAGCGAACAGATCTCTTTCGTTCCGCCTGGTGTCGTGATTCAACCACCTGCGCATTTCGACGAATCCGAGTCAATTTCGATATGTAAATTTCATTCCACGAGTTTCGAACGTTTCTCGGCTCGCGGTGCAGTCCAAACAGTTTTCCCGATCCTAATCGGATCCAACGACTGGCGATGGTTTAGGCTCGAATCGTCGATTCCACTCGATAGTTTCCGGCGACGAAGGCGAATAAAATTTGGGGAAACCTCGATGGACGATCGGGCGAGTAGGTTTTCAGGGAAAATTCACGAGCTCGCGAGTCTCCCCTCGAGGAAGACCCCCTTGGGTCTCGCTTGGCAGGTGGAATTTATTATCGCGGTAATTAATGGGAAAACGGAACTTGCTCGTTCCCGAATTGCTTCCTTACCAAGTCTGCGATCGTCGCGTATATATATATATATATATATAGTTGGAAGCTTCGAATCGAAGACAGCTTATTCAATTCACGAGGCGGAGGACGATCCCAGTGGGGAATCTTCGTTTCGCGTCTCTGCCAGACAAAGTTGATTCGCGAAACGCGACGTAACGCGGTGACAAAGGTAAATAAATTAACGTCCGCGAAAGGTTAGAGTCCCGCGTCCACGACGGACGCGAGAATTTCATTTTCCTTGGGGCCGGGGAATATCGAGCGGGACGTAACTCGGTCTCGCATTCAACGACGTTGCCTCCCGACCGAAACACAATTTGCCATGAAAGCTTTTCGTTGCCCGCTTACCGGGTGACAAACCGCGTCTTCGTCGCTTCGACACCACGTGATTTCGGAAATGATTTTGTTACGTGGCGGTTGATGGCTTTGCCACGCCACTCAGGAAGGTGTCTCGTTCGTTGAATAAATCGTGGACTTCGGGGAGAGGCGCGGTTATTTTGCGCGGTTTGTTTCGTCGAAAATGGGTCGCCTTTTCCGATACCACCGTGTTTCTTCATTCGCGTTGCTCGTTCAAAATATTATTTACTCCGAGCGAGGGGAAGGAGAGCATATAGTAAAAGAACGTGGAAACGGACGCGAATGCGACGAATGCTCGAAGAAGAACGAGACGCATCAACAGCCAGCTCGAGAGAACGCTCGATTAATCATCCGGTCCTCTTTGCATGCAAACCCCAACCACCCGTTCGCGAACGTGTCGATTCACCCTTCGCGACGACGCCACCACCATCTATTTCTAACCTATACATAATACATGGCCAACCAGCCTGGGAACGAACCAACCTTCCCAAGCTGTGTGGAATTTATTTCGGCTCGAAGCCGCGGAAATCGGTCCGTCGAAATCGGGGATCGTTCATCTGGCAAATCGGTATCTCGCCACCGGAGAGGACGCGGAGAGCCGAAAATCTGGTTGAAAGAAGCCCCGCGGTTTGTTCTCGGTTTTTCAATGGCAAGTTTCAGCTAGAGATCGGCAAACAATTCGCGAGCGGTTGCTTTCGGTTTTTTATCCAACGGGAGCAGCTGCGGCTGCTGTTCGTTGGTCCGCGAATAAAACGCTCGCGCGGGCTCCGGTTCTACGCGCACGGGTAAATGGAGATTCACGGGGAGGGACGAGGGTGGGATGCGTTTTGTTTCGTAAAGAGAGAAATCGGCGACGATAACGACAGATTTATCGGTCCGCGGGGATCATAAACGATGCGTTTCCAGTCGCCGCCAATAAAAAAAAACCTGTTGAGTTGCGCTGGAACTCCGCGAGGATCCTTCGGCCATTGTTCTCCGCGAGCGAACGTGGAATTTCGCTCGAATTTCATCACGCCGCCATTGTTTTCTCCGTTGACGAGCCGCGTTTCTGCGTGCGAGTCATCGCGGTTCGTCTTCCTTTTTTTTTTTCTCGCGATTCGATCATCTCAGGTCGTTCGCGTGCAAACTACGCGACAGTTTCTGTCTCTCTGAATTCAAGCCTGGCAAAAGTATTGGGTTGTCCGGAAAGTTCGTGCCGATTTTGAAGGAAAATTGAAACGCAGAAGATTTAAATTTTAATATACATTTGTTAAATGTTAAATTTAATTTGTATTAAATCGGCACGAATTACCACGTACAGATATATTTAGTGCATTACAAATTAATTAGGTCGCTATACGTGTAATTTATCCAAACTTGGAAATTTGAATTTGAACGTGGGATTCGGATATCTCGTCTAGCTCTGTTTATTCCTTGTTCGCGACTGGCACGAAATATAGCTCGGTCTAAGCCAGACCATCCTTTCACGGTTCGTTCTTTCTCGTTAACGCTAATGTCCCTCTCTTCGCACTAGCCAGCCTCCACGACCACGCGACCGCAAATTCATTGCGTCGTTGGTTTCAGCGTCGGCCGAGATTTCAAAAATCCCCGGGAAATTATATATACCGCGTAACGCTTTTTCTCTCTCTCTCTTGCGAAAACGACGATTTTTTCTCTCTCGAAAACTCTGTTGTTTTCTCTCGGGTAGATAGAAAAAACACCGTTGCAACTCCATTCAGCCTCGGCGAACAACGTAGCTCGTTATGCATATCGCGTACCATCGCGAAGCGCAACGATATTCATTAGCAGATCCATCGGGTTTTACTACCCGGGCGAGAGTCGCCACTCGCGGCAAAAAGCCGTATCACACGGCTCGCGAAGCTTTCCTTTTTTCCCCCTCTCGTAATTAAATTGCCGGTAGCCGCGTTCTGGTTCTAATTAACCGGCGACAACTTTCTTAACTCGCTCCCCCCCAGTCCATTAGACGAAAACGTAGCGAAATTAATTTGTGCGCGCATCCTTCGGCGAAACCACGCTCCTCCTCGCTCCTCCCCCGCGCCAAGTTCCCAGCGAAAATGGAAAACTCGATTCAAGACGAATTAACGCTCGCTCTCCCGCCCGGGGGAGAAGAAACTTTCGCCTCCTCCTCCTCCTCCCCCGGCAAGAAAAAAAAAAACTAACGTTATTTGAGAGTATCGTTTGTTCCTTTCAACTGCTTCTCTGCCAAATCGATTCGCCGATTAGAGAAGAGAGTCGAGCTTGAAGCTCGATCCCTCGGGTTTCACGACGGAATCAACTCCCGCTGTTTCGCGCAAGTTTCATACGTGCAAGAAAGAACTTTCATCTTCTCGGAAGAAGAATCGTTTCGAGAGAGTGTTGGGCGTCGGCCAGACATCGTTTCCAAACAAACATCTGGACCGCGCCGCGATGTCGTTCGATTAAAAACAGAGCGGGCCGCGTTGGTTTTCAGCCAATTTTCACGCGCGATACACGTCGTTTTGTTCTTTCTTTCTTTCATTGGCAATTTCACCGGTCGACAACGAACGATCAACTGTCTCCCATCGAGACGATCGAGACGATCGAACCGAGAGGAGGTTCGAGAAACGAGACCGGTCGGGAGTTGGCCCATCGTCGGTTCGGCTTCGACGACGATCCCCTCCAATTTTCCATAAATCGCGACCGCGCTCCTCGCGGCGTAGACGTAGGCGCACAATTTGCGTGACCGTCTGCAAAAGTTACGAGTCAGCTCGCACTCCTGTCCTCCATCTCGCCTGCTCGTGTCCATTTGTCAACGACCGACGACCACGCTTGCACGCGAGCATCTTCCACGTCGCGGTCCTGCTCGATTTTCACGGTACTTTTCTCACGGTAGGTACGTTGGATCTGTCTTTCTCGGTCGCGTTTTCTATCCCCCCCCTCCTCCACCGATATATCGAATAAAAATTGAAAAGGAAATCGCGCGCGAGAAAATCAAAGTAAACGAGATTCTAGTAACTGAGAAAAGTGCCTCGTTGCCGCTTTTTGCCGAGGAGAATGCGATCTCCGCGAGGTCTGATCTTCTTCTCCCTCGGAAGTATTAATACTGGCGGCAGTTGCGGCTGGAAGGATCCATCGGCGTGTTACTACGGCGAGAAACGTATTTTCTAGTGCATTGCCTCGCGGAATGATACGGCTGTTACTCAAAAGACGTATACCGGCGAGAGAGAGAGAGAGGGATATAACAGCGCGTGATCTATAACTCTTGGATAAAGCATCTGGGAAGCGTCGGTACATCGCTGGTAACGACGCCATCTTTTATCTCGTGTCATTCCAACGTAACGATGATCGAGGATCGGACCGGGAACGATCGCGCGGTTTATTCGCCGGCACGAAGCCTCTTTCAATGCCAGTCGAATCGTTTACTCCATTTGGAGCCGGTTCCGAAATTCGAGACGACCGAAGGAGTATGCGAGAAATCGATCCACATCGATCCGGTTCTCCCCCTTTTGTTCCTTTTTCCGACCGCACGGCGCGTACAACTTGCGTTTTCCTTATCCTCCTCCGACGTGCATCGCAAACCTAACCTAAACCCAACCTAAAACCCCGCAGGAAGCCAGTAGCTCGAAAATCACGCGGAAAATATGGCAAAGTGTCGTCAGCCGATCGAGCGAGACAAAGCGTGTACCCTCGGTTGGTAGTTTCGTGGAAACAGCGGCAGCTCCCGAATCTCGCTAATGGTACACGCGCGCGTTCAGTCATCAATTTTCGTCCGAATATTTTTCCAGTTCGTTCTTTGCTCTCGTATTTAGAAAGTGTTCCATTTACGTTATTGAAAATTGCTCGGTTGAATTGTCGATCTGTATAAAACGACGCTTTATCATCGAGAGCATTTCTCTTGCGATCCAAGAGCCCTTTTTTCACTTTTTTCGTACGGTTGAAAAACGAATGTCCGCCGATTGTTAGCCTATTCTTTCTCTCTCTCTTTTTTTACCGTTCGCAACTCCGTTTCCATGCGCGCAATTAGCACATTGGCGTAGAAAACGAGCACTGTACCGAACGGTAATCGGCCAACATTCAGTTCCGACCGGATGAAAACAGCGAAAATCGCGTGCGATGCGAACAGATCCGATTTTTACGGACGCGCTCTGCCGCGGCGCCTGGTTTGCCCTTGAAAATCGCATTCTGCGCGAACTATTTCACACGCGCGCGCAAACACGTTGTTCCGTTCTTCCACGTTTCAAATTCCCCCGTGTGAAATCAAATTTCGACGAAGGCTCGTACGATCCTAGCTAACCTAGCCCAACGATCTAACGGATGTGACGGCGGAGACAGGAGCCGTGGAGTGCGTTCGATGGAAAATTGGAACGATGTTTCGCGGGCGCGACCATGTTGACCGACCGCTTAGGAACGAATTAAAAGCACTCGATTCGAGATCCGCGGGACTGTCGCCGACAGAGGGTCGCTTTGTTTTTCTCCTTTTTTTTTCCCCCTCTTTTTTCTTTTCTATTCGATAGACCGGACGAAGGTTCCGGTTCCGCGGAATTTTCAGAGTCACCGGGAGTGTAAAAAATTTGGGTCGACGAAAGTTCCGCTTCTTCCTTCGTTTTTCTTTTTTAAAATTTGTAATTTCCAACTTGTTGAAGTAAACCTTGGACGTTGGAACCCTTTTTCGTTCGCCTTTTCGCGGAGACGACTGGAATTTTCGATCAGACCACTGTCTCTTTTTTTCTTCTCGTCCCTCTCGTCGTAAAATTTCTCTCACCGGCGAGATAGGAATTGCATCGCCGATCCAACTTCCTTCTATTGGCATAGCTCGTGGTCTCGTGTTATCGCGTAGCTGACGTTCGTCAAGGCAAACTTTCGACGTGCGGTGTTGAAGTTGCAGGGAAACGGGACGGACAGCTTCGTTTCCTAAACGTCTCGGACGGATAGCAGGAAGAAGGGCACGGAAGGGGACGTCATGCAGGCTTGAAACTCAATTTCATCGGTCCCGTTGCGTACATCGAGTGCATCGCGTGTATATTTTTGCTTCGATCGAGGCCTCGAGACAATCGGTTCGCCGCGACGCACGCTCGGAAAATCCATGTCTCTCTCTCTCTCTCTCTCTCTCTCGTACGTTCCACGCGACGACGTGGTTATCGATCGCGTGGCTTTTTAATAAGATCGACTCTCTCTCTCTCTCTCTCTCTCTGCTTCGCGAGGAATTGTTCGCGATTGCGTCGATTTCTGTAATTCATCGTTGCGCTCGTAAATCTTCTCTCCGTACGGAAAGTTCGCTGTTGCGTTTTCCGTTCGTGGATGAAATTGATAAATATTAACGCGCGGTCACGAGCGCTGACCACTTTGAAAGAATCCGCGTCGCAGACATCGATACGTCGCCGGGAAATTTATGAAATTTGCGAGAGAGCGTCGCCGAGCATCGGCGCAAAGTGAAATCCGCGAAAAATCGGTACCACCCGGCCGAGTGGAATTTATCAGCTTGCCTGTCAAATGGCTGTCGAATCAATTTCGCTCTTCCAAATGGCGTCTCGGGTATACACTTTTAACATTGCGCGCTGGAGAGATAGCAGGAGCCAGAGGCGAAGCTTCGTGCTCTGGTTAACGCGTCGGGAACGGTATTCTGTGAAAAATGCAGACGTGCGAGTGCGTGCTCGACTGCAGGGAAGAGGGTTTCTTCTCGCGATCGACGCGTATCCGTCTTGTTGTTTCGTTCGAGCGATCAAATCCCATTCTTACGCGTCCAATCCGCGATTGAGTAGGAATTTCATTATTTGAATAATTTTACGATGTTTTGCGAGCTGATTTTTCTCCCGTGTGAAATGCGCAAAAAATGAAGTAAGAACGAAAAATTTCAGACGAAAATACTACCTGTGCCGAACCAGATATTATTGGACTGGCATTTAAAAGACAAGCTCTCAAATTTTTTCAAATTGACGTACTGTTTCACTAATAGAAATAGATTTGTTTTAAAACATCCTCGCGCGAGTAACGTAGGTTGCATCGAACCGATCTATCCGCGGTTCTCGACAAATTTTTGCTTGTTGCCCGGCAGATCCAAAAGATTGGAACCCCGTGCCCTGAATCAAAGCGGAACAGCGGGATTCAGAGTTCACGTTCCCCGATCAGATTTTTAACTGTTTCGCGCAAGATAAGTCGGATTGTGAATTTTTAAAAGTTTAAACTCCTTTTCATCTCGAAGCGATTACCTCTACCCTCGCGGTGGGTATTAAGTGGAAACAGATTGCAAGAAGATTTGTAGATTTTTAACTGCGCGTTTTAATCCTCCACCGGCGAGATGAAATTTCGAAGATTACGCTGATTCCCCACGTCCTCCCAACGATACGAGTTTCATTAATGCGAGTTAAAGTGGAATTCACGCAACAGCGAACTCTGTTGTTGTTGTTGTTGTTGTTGTGCAGGAGAATGCGTAATAAGTGCAAGACGAAAGTTTAAGAATGCGCGTGATTACGGAGGATTAACTCCAGCCGAAAACTTTTGTACATTTCGCAGGACTGACTGTAAATTCACGTATTGTTAGAGATTGAATATCACTCTCGCGTCCTTGACTTGTTCACCTGGCTACCAGAGTATATCGGACGCTCGGTAGTTTGTGCTTCCAACTACCGCTTTACCAGCTTGCTAACGTGGATAGCGTTACCGTCCTGTGGTGGTTGGTCAGTGGTCGCAAGCGGTCACTTTCTCCAAAATCATTTCTGGCCTGCTACCCAACTACTGCGAGCGTGTCCGCAAATTCCCCTACCGCTGCTACACGCTGGATCAATAGCAGGAAATAATCTGCGATCCGCGACAAGTTTCCCTTTGACGTTACACTCGGGTCGTCGAGGCGATCCAATCAGCATGAAGCGAGCCTCGGAGTTGGCGACAGACGCGAAGCGGATTTCCCGAAAGAAATTTCCGAAGAAGAAGAAGAAGAAGAAAAGAAATAGAACGGTACGAGTGAAAGGGATTTCAGCGAAACACGGGAGAAGAATTGCGTTGCGAAGAAAGAACTCGAGCGATAGACGGTGACGCGAGAACGCTTAAGAAACAAATTGGAACAACCGAAAGAAACGAGGAAAGAATAACGGAAGAGATGTAGCGCATGGTAATGGTGTAGAAAGAAAAGATCGGCGTCGTCAGTAAGTGAAAATTCAGGGACGTTCCTGGACGAAACCGATATATCGGTATTCTCGAATCCTTGAGGGGGCGCGTGTCAGAAATTCGAGTGTGACAGCTTTTAGATAGAATGGGTTTGAACTACAAAGTGGTCGATGTGAAAACGTGACACGATGGAAACCGCATGTGCATCTACGATCTACAGTCGCAGAGGAGGAGTCTCCTCTTTTCTCCGAGCAAAAATAAACGGAGCAGTACGGGATCGAGCCGTGAATCAAAACTTTGAAAATCGAGAACGACAGACGTCGAAATATTGTTGCTTCCTCGCGGTGGTCATGTTGCCGCAGTTCGTAACTACATTACTGTGTTGTTCTCTGTGAAAGTCGCACAACTGTTCGACAATCACGTTTCTACCCGTCTTTGGAGTTGTTCGAATTGAAATTTTTGACGATTGTCTCTTAGAACAGATGTATCTTGTCGGATGCGAGAATTAATTTTACCATCGCGTTTCTTAAAGTCACGCGACGAATCGTCACATTTGCAAAACACGATGGAAGTTGCTGAAAGAAACGGTTTGCACTCTTTGAAAATTTTTCAACAATGATTTCTGTGTTTTTCATAAAGAAGCACCTGCTTTGCAACGACCGGATAAAAAACAATTTCCTATCGAAATAATTCCGAGGCAAAACCAATGATGAATAAATGGCAAGATTGTATAGAAAAAAGAGCTGATGGCGAGAAAGCAGAAGAGACCAACGTGAAGAAGAACTCGCTTTGCAACGACAGGATGGTCGAAGAAAAAGGAAAAAACAACGTACTATGGAAATAATGCCTTGCACAAAGCAAAATCGACAAATAAATGACAAGAAATATGTAAAAAGAGAAAAAGGACACTATTAACATCTACGGGGGTCGCATTAGAGCAAAAGGAAAAAAAAGTCGAAAACCGTGCACGTAGTATCTAACTACAGAGAGCAACGTGTGAAGCAAACTGTTCCCGATTGCGATGCCCGTTGAAAAAGCGAAAAAGAGGCGCGGAGAGTAAATGGAAGACGGCGGTGCGCGGAGCGCTCGATCGTTTTACACACAAAGGCTGCGTCGCCCCCGTGGCATTGTCCGCCTCTCGAGGTGGAGCTCATCTCCACCTTCGAAGTCGCTGCGCGTGTCCTCTTTCTTTCTTTTTCTTCTCTCTCTCTCTTTTCCTCTCTTCCAACGTCTCATGCCAGCTTCATGAACAATCGGTGACACTTTGAACTCAGGTTTGAAGTGGCGCGCGGGCAACGTTAGAAAATTCGAACGAACTGAACGAACGAACGAACGAACGAAAGAAGTGTGTTCGTTTCAAAAACAGACGAAGAAAAAAGAAAGTCCTCTCCGTTGGTTGATGTTGTGAAAACAGTGGCTGCAGTGTCCGTATTTTTCCAGTGTGTTTCCAGGGACAACGAACGTCGCGAGTCGAGCGAGCAAAGCGCTGTTGTTTCGCCAAAGTGGTTGATCGTCAGTCCCCCGGGCGAGCGTTGTTTTCGCCTGCTCGATGGACTCGCGTTTCACCGAGGAAGCACACCGGATCAGCCGTGGTCTCGTGTTTCGTTAATCGGTGAACGCGCTGCGTCCGTGGGATAGCGGAACAACCTGGAGATTAAGTCGAAGAGAGGGAGAGAAGCAAGTAGGTTCGAATCGGAAGACGCGCTACCTGTTACGCGCCATTTCCTCGGCGTTATTAACGATACAGGCGATGGAACGAGCGATTTATAGCTGGAAGAAAATTTACAGCCGCGGACGGTAAATTATATCGAAACCGTTAACTCCCACGCCGCGGTTCGGGGAATCGGCGAACGCGTTAAAAAAATTTACCTCGCGGTTTCTCCGGCATCTGAACGTCGTTCTTCAGCCTTTGTCCGCGAGGGGTTTAAATAATTCTTCGAAACGAGGTACTCGCGTGTCGTTAGCGGGGAGAAAAATAGTCGTAGAGAAGAGAAGATATTGGCCGAAGAGAAAGAAGAATGGAAATTGGACGAGAGACCGATGCATTCTTAATCTCCGAGCAGAGCTCTCGGGGATCTTATGAATTTAAATCATCTCAGCCCCCACCGGTCGGACGCGGTCCGCTCGTTTCTAAGCGGACACTTCCGAGGCGCGGAGAAAAATAGTCGTATCATCGATCCCTGTCTCGGCGCGCATTCATCATCGGTCAAGTTGTAGCCGCGCGCGCGGGACGTTGCGGGCTGCTCGCCTCTGGTGAAAGGTTGAGGCAGGTCCTGCCCGTCTCCGAGCGAGAGTGAAAACGGACCCTTCCCTCCCTCCCTCCCTCCCTCTCTTCCTCTCATCGTGTTCTCCATCTCTCTGATCCGTTTCTAAACTCGTATCACTCGCCGCGACAACTCGCACCGAAGTGATTTACATCGGCGATTTACGCTACTTACGCTTCCCCTCCCCCAATTTCCACCTCCCTCGCGAACGGGAATCAATCAGATTCAGCAGAGCCACCGCTATCGAACGCGACACGTCGCCGCGCCGCCGGCTCGATAGGTCGCCGTTGCTACGAGACGCGAGACTCTTCGCGTTTCGCTCGCCCAAAGCGAGTTAACGAGCCTCGCCTCGCCTTTGAGACAGATTCCCTCGCGCGTTCTTCCACTTCGCGATTACTTATTTAAGCGACGACCTTCCCCTCTTCCGCCTCGCGCCCGTTAATCGACTGGCATCGATTGACGTCCCTCGCCCACACCGTCGCGTTTCGTCGAACGCCCTCTCTCTCTCTCTCTCTCTCCCCCTTCCTTTCGAATTCTTTACACCGGCTGAATATCAAATATTTAGCAGACTCGCTCGTTCTCTCGCTCAGTGCACAGGAGCTCCGTGTCGCTGTGTCGCGGATGCAACGCGAAATAACGAGCTCTCTCTCTCTCTCTCTCTCTCTCTTTCCCCCGCTCCCCTCTCTCTCTTCCCCAGTCGATGACTGATGGAATATTTGACGATAAATAGCGAACGGTATTCGCGTACGGAGATTAATGCGCGTCGCCGCTGGCACGAGAATCCGGGGCTCGTTTGCATTTCACAGGGGTTCGATAATAATTCCAATACGAGCCGGTCGACGATCGTAATTGACCGGCCTCTCGAGGAAAAGGATATATTCAACAGTCTTCGTAGCGCAGTCTCCGACGATTCGAGGGCTACTTGGTCCTCTTCGTACACAAGAGGACGTTCCAGTTGCGGTCGTTCTCTACGGAGATTTCGCGGAGACCGATCTCGAACGATAACGACGC
Source organism: Melipona quadrifasciata (assembly GCA_001276565.1). Taxonomy (NCBI): domain Eukaryota; kingdom Metazoa; phylum Arthropoda; class Insecta; order Hymenoptera; family Apidae; genus Melipona; species Melipona quadrifasciata. The sequence continues at coordinate 269,651 of KQ435727.1, read as the reverse complement.
CGATTGGACGTTTTTATTTAATGCCAGACGTCCGCCAAGTTCTCGGGAACTTTTCCTCTGAGAGAGAGAGAGCTTGGCTAGACCAATTCCGCGATCGAGCGTCTACCCAGTCACCCCGATCCGAACGACGTTCCTCTCTCCACTGAAGCGATAATTTTCCGGTCGTTTCAGATACTTTTCCTCTTCTCGCCTTTGGCCAGTGTATCGTCGAGAATCATCTCGGTGGAGAGCGACGATTAAGAATTGAATCCAGTATTACATCAGTCGACAGCGATACTCGATAATTGCTCGAAAAGTTCAGTGCGTTCAAGCTGGTTTCGGATCCTCGAACTCCCCTGCTGTATCGCTCAAGTTCGAGTATACTTGGAGATAGTTGTAGAGGGTTTGAATCCAACGACTAAAGGCACGGACGTACTCGCGAGGCACTCGATTCCATCTCCAGTCAGAATTTCATTTTCAGCTTTGGATGGTAGCCTCTCCGCGTTCCAATTCGACCATGTCCATTAGCTGAATTAACGAAGAAACACGAGTGATGTTTTCTCTTTTCTCTTTTTTTCTTTTTTTTTTTTTTTCACGAGAGAATGTTTTTGATAACGAGGCGTTGGTTGGTCCCGTGTATGTACATATATATAAACACGAGGGGAAATATTCCCCCGACGAGATCACGCCATTTCTCCCACGTGTTTCTCTTTGTCTCTCTCTCTCTCTCTCTCTCTCTCTCTCTCTCTCTCTCTCGTCCATCAGAGTGACGTTCGCTCTGTTGCGGAATTCGCTGGAAAATGCAAATCACGTTCCAGTCATCGTCGCTTTTGTGTAGCCTATGATTATTCGAAACCGGGTATCCGCTGTCGCTTGAATTATCATTTCTATGGGGGAAGAGGGGGGGGGGAGAGTGAACCGCGAGAAGGCTTGTTCTGTCAGTCCTCCTGCTAAATTGTGTACACACGTTGTGCAAACGAGACCACGCTGTTGCGCGACATCTCATTTCGTGAAGCAACCTCGTGTCGCCTAATTTCACTTAATTTTATTTTATTCTATTTTCGTCGTACGCGAGAACAAACGGGGAAACAGCGTGGCAAATTTTCCATGTTCCTCGGTGTGTCGCCGACGAGCGTTTTCAAGCTGTCCTCTCCTATCTGCCCCGATCTTAATTAACTTCGATCTATTTGGCCATTCCGCGCTGATCCGCTCGCGTCCCCAGCAACATCCTGGCAATATTCGTGACCCTTTCACCGGAGGGATCCACCCTCGTCGATGCTCCGTCCGATCGAACGCTACGAATTGTCCCGTGGATTCGCGTACACGTGCCTAAAACGGACGACAATCGCGGAAGATGTTCGCATTTACAGTCTACGAGTTCGCAATTGGACGCGGCGTAGACGTTATCGCGACGAGACAACGTATTCACGTCGATGAATATTCAGTGAGCAAAGGGGGATGGGGGAGGGGGGCAAGTTTCGCGAACACCTCCGTGTCGATTTCGCGTCGTGCTCGGCTACGTGTATGGGTCTTGAGCTCGGTCGTACGTCGAGCTATTTGGGAAACGCGAGAGGTTGGGAAACGTATTAACGGCGAGACGTTAAACGTTGCATAAGGCTCGAGATCCACTGTCGTGCGTGTCGAAAAGTAAGCTTTTGCTTCGTAAAAGAGGGAGAATTCAGTAGCGCGACGTGTGATAGAAACTCGATATCTCTTGCGATATTCGTATTCCTTGCAGTGGGTGAAAGTACAAGTTTGACGCGAAATTTAATTCGCGAATCTGTATCGTGTACTTTTAAAAATCATTACTTTTAATTCTAAAATGAGGATAGCTCACGTTGATATGTTCATATTGATAATTTGAAGATTTTCATCGGGTCAAGAGTTCATTTGTTTTAAATTTTTATATTTGTACAAGTTGCGTCAGTATGTAATGATCAAAAGGGGGGGAACATATTTACAAAGATTAATCTTATATTTTTCCTAATTAATACATTACATAATTAATTATGATTAAATTATTGTAACATTTATTCCACATAATTTTAAAATAACGATAACATGTTCATATTGATAATTTAAAGAGTTTGATCTTACATGCAGCAACTCGGTAGTTCATTTCCTTCAAATTTCTACATTCGTTTGTGTAAGTTAGCACGTAATGATCAAAGGCGGAAACATATTTACGAAGAGATCTTATATTTGTAGACTATTTATTCGGAGATTTTGCAATTACTCGCAATCAACAGCGATCCGGATGATTTAATGAGAATCGTTCGACTCTCTCGCGTGCACGGGACGGCCAGAAGGAAGAGCTTTCTCCGCAATTTTAGCCGGAAGATAGCCGGAATCTCAATACTCCGCAAGGATGGTGTACGCGACAAGATACCCAACGGAACATTACGCGTCGCCATCTTCTTAGGGCGCTCGGACGAAAGTGGATGGGAACGGTGGGTCGTTGGTTTATCGAACCGTCGAATCCGACCTCTTTCCATTCGCCTCGGCCGTTTGAGATTCAGCGTCGATAGCCGCGGACGTGGGACCGAAAGAATAGCTCTTCTCTCCTAGTCCCGCGATAAGGGTACGATTAACAATTCGAGAGCGTATTATCGACTCGAGTCGAAAGCTCTTCGTGTTTAATGTTCGACTTTTCTCTCTCTCTGTCTCTCTCTCTCTATCTCGCTCGCTCGTGTAAGAAAAAAGAACACATTCTTCTGTCGCTAAAGAATTTCTCGGACGTTTACTCGTTCGATTAAACAGCGAGCGCCAAAGTTGAAGAAAGATCCGGCGCGAATTAGCAGCGCCGGCTCGGTAGAGAGTCGAGAGATCGAAAACACCTCGGAGAACCTCACGGTTTCTCGCTCTTAGCCGGCAGCTAATTTCTCGCTGCGATTCTTCAGAAGAGGTTTACTAGGTCACGAAGGCCTTGGAGCTAATCGGTGATCGAAATAAAACGCCCTCCCCTCTTTCTCTCTCTCTCTCTCTCTCTCTCTCTTTTTTTTTTTCGCGCGTTCACTTTTCTCGCGTTTCGTCTGGGAACGAGGACGATAATCGGAGGAGAAAAACCGGGATCGCGTGTCGGAGAATTGCGCGAGGATCGAGCGAGAAAGTCAGTCTCGCCGCTACTCGCTGTGCGCTCGACGACCCGGAGAATCTCCGGGCGTGTTTATGCGCGTACGAAGCGCGCGTTAATCGACTCTCGAGAGCCAGGCACAACATACACGGCCGAAACCAAGCTCAGGCGTGATTAATTTGGCGCAACAGCTAGGGGTGTATCCCTATCTCTACTCGTTGCCCGAGGAGATACATCCCACCCCCCTCCATTGAGCCACCCTGCCGAGCAAAGTCAACCTGTCTTTTGTCTCGTTACGACGAAGCTGGATCGTACTTGGATGTTTTTCATCCTGTTTCCCGGAGACCGAGCTAACGTAGTCGCGGGAAATCTTTGGATGCAATATCGTCCCCCCCCTCCCTTTCTCTATCCTCCGGGTTACGCGAAAATTCGCTTGTAAGAGACGAGAGATCGAAGCAGGCTCACGGCCGGAAGCCTCAGGCGTCGATCCGTCGAAATACTTCCATTCCCATGGCGTGTGACACACCGGAAATTAAATAAGACAAATCGCGTTAGGAGAGCGTCTGTTCGTTTCTTTTCTTTCGATTTCTATTTCGCGCGTTTCTTGTATTGCGAATCTATCAAGTCGAGTCATAAATAATTTCCGTTTCGGCAAAACAACATTATTTATCAATTTATGAGACAAACGATTATGTTCTAATCCACGATATATCCGCCATTGTTTCCCGATTCATCAGTTTGACGATGAAGCTTTGTCGTAGAATTCAGTTGGTTTTGATGTGAAACAGTTTTTGACAAACTCGCGAACTTGGAGGATCGAAAAAGACAATAAGATCTACCAAGCCTCTAAAATCTTTTTCTGCGTTACTCTTGCTGTATGCAGTCTGCATTTTGTTCTTTATAAGAGTACAAGTACCAAGCATCCAGTTTGCTGACATTCCCTACCTTTGTTCGACGATCGTGATTTGATCATGTTTAACTTGTTTTGACAATTCATACATTCATATGCAAGTTAAATTCGATATTCGATTCGTTCAGCTTCAACATCAAAAAGAACGTACTCTCATCGGTATCTACTTTATTAATTGCCAGGTTGTAATATTTCGTTGCAGTCGGGGGGAAAATCTGGAGAAAAGAAAAAACTGTAAAAATTCTGTAATTAAAAGTCAGGAAGCTATGGAAACTGTCCTTGAGATCCAATCTCTACTTGCAACCAGACCTTTGACAAACGGTCGAGTAATCTCAGTCGCGTTTTTTTTTTTTTTTTGGTCCCAGGGTTTTAAGGACGACTCGCTTCCACCGTCAGCCGATTTTTTCGACCGTGCTTCTTTTCTCTCTCTTTTTTCAAATCGGTCTCTCGTTTGTTTTTAAAGAATTATAGATTACATATATATATATAGGTAGGCTCGCCGGGACGGTGTCGCTTAATCCTCTTCGTTTCCGTTGTTCGTCGAACGCACGAACGCCCTCCCACGAGCGATTCTCCTCTCGATCGATTTCGGATACGGTTTAACTTCGGACTGTTACGCGCCGCTAAATTTCCACTCGAGAGGGGGGGGGGGATCGTCGTCTCGAAATCGCGGATACCTCCGCCATTCCGCCGCGTTTTGGAAACTCGACGCGAATGGCGGAGTCTCGCGCGTGGCGGTTGAAAAAACACCCGGATTGATCGGAGTTTGATTAACGAGCGTGGAATTGGACGAGCGTGGCGCTCGAGGAACGACGCTCGGGTCTTTTTTTTTTTGTTCGCCGCTGTCTCCGTTCCAGCGAACGGATCTCTAAATCGCCGCCGCGATTCTACGTTACCTTTTACTCGTTGCCTTAATCTAGGCTACTGGTCGAATTCGCGCAACGAATTCTCCGAAAAAAGGGAGAGACAGAGAGAGAGAGAGAGAGAGAATCAAAGGAACGCCGTTAAAGAAACTCCCTTTTTCATCGTCTCCGAAGGAACGCAATTTTCACCGCTGAAGCCAGTTTTCAGCGACGTCGACCTGCTTAAACGCTCGTAATGGAATAAAGCGCGCGAGAGAGGAAGAGAGAGAAGACCGGTCTAATGAAAAATTTTAGACGAGGCGTTCTCCGCGAGCAAAGACGCGAGAGAAGGAGCAGGTAACGTTTCGTGAATACGGGGCTCTCCGCTTCCTTCCTTTACCCCCGACGCTTTTTCACTCGTCGAAAGTGGCCGCCCTGGCGTTTTCAACCCCGTTTCTCGCGCGCGATCCTCGGCGAAGATTCACAGCGCCGACCTGCTTATCCGGTCAAACAGTCATCGTCTCTGAAACGTCGACTCTGGTTAATGGGCACCCGTTTCCCAGCTTCTCTCCACCGGTTGATTGATTTATTATATTTAGTCCTATCTCAGATCGTTGAACGGAGTTGACTTTTGTCGAGAGGGAAAGCTCGGGTATGAAATAAAATTCGAGCGAATTGAGTGAATTGAATTTAGCTAAAATTATAGAATTTCTTACAATTACTGATAATTGTAACGAACATGGGTACAATACATAACGACGTAAGAGGAATAACAAAATTTCCGAAAAAGAAATTCGTCGTTGATCAATTTGCACAAAAATTGTATCTTCGATAATTTCCAAGATGCTTGACAAAATGTGTCCCGCACCCCCAACTTTGAGGGTAGTTTTCACCCTTTAGTCGAATATTTCTTTGAAAGCTACATTTCATTTAGCCAAATTTCGCCAAAGTCGGCAATTAACACTTTGGTATGTTCCCTTGTAAGAGCTACAACAACCACGCTATTTTTCAGCGAGAATTTTCGAATGATCGTAAAACAGAATTTTCGGACAATCCTCGTCGTTCCTCGTTAATGTCGTTGATGCTCCAATTCCTGGAGGAACGGTAGAATCCTCGAACGTTGTCGCGTTTGAAATTCCAAGCTCGACAGAGTCTCTCGTACGTGAGCTTTCAAGTCTCTTACGAGAGACGCACAAAGAGTTAGCGAACTGCAGACAATCGGCAAAGGTGCGCGTCGAATCGGTGCCTGTTGCCGTTTCCCCCCATGCAACGGTAGAAGCATAACAGGTCGCGTGCAACTAACAAGAATCGTATTTGAGATTCGCTCCTCTGGAAGCGCAGAGTGTCTGAAATAAAGCGCTGGCCTCGCTCGCGTGATTCAACTTTCAGATGCGAACAAGCATCTTTTCCACGTTTCTCCCGATTCTTCATTCGCGTTTTACGAACACTTGGACAGCTCCGCTCTCGTTATTTACTCGAGCACAGGAGTATTAATTGGGAATAATTGCGAAATAAATGTGCGTTGTAGTATTTGAAACGCGCGTAAATGAATAAATAAATAAATGAACGTTTAGGTCCCATTTTTAATGCAAAGTTGCATAGATTAATCGCTACTTGTTACACCTCGAAGAAAGTGAGATATTCACCGAAAAGTTTAATATGAAAATCGGCTCCCGTGATCGAGAATTGCGCGTTTTAGCGGATCTTCGGATCGCCGAAGAAGCTGGGGAATCGATTGAGGATGAAATTCCTCGTCTGGACACCCTCCTGAGAGCTTCAAACATTATAAAGCGCGCTCATAAATAATCACCCCGTCTAACTTACAAAATAGCAATATTCCTGGCAATTTTCCTTCGTATCCGCCCCTCCCCCGGCCCCTCGATGAAATTACCATCGCGCCCGCTAGCGGTAAACAAAGTTCGTCTCTCCGTCTAGCATATTCGCGATCGGCAGATGAAACTTTTCTTTGCTGGCGAATTATATTTCCCGCCGAGCAAGGAGGAAGAAACGTGAAACAACGGGTGACAACCGTGACAACGAGAGGTTTTCGAGAGGAAACCAGACAGTCCGACAGTTTGGCGCGCGTTTTAATTGGCGGCGGTACAATAAAGTCTAACAAACGAATCAACAAATGGCGAGCACCGAATTCTAGAAGCCGTTTCGCCGCGAATCGCAGATCGTTACAGCGCAGACGTACGTACGTACGGGCTCGTGATCGTTAATTATCGTTCGCTCGGGCTTGGTTCTACCCGGGGATGGCACCGTCGATAGAGTGTCTCCCCGTGTAACAATCCTTTCCAGAGGCGGTCTCTCTGCGCGCGAGAGAAACCTCGCAGTTAACCATCTCGTAACCGGTTAACACTCTCGTTGGTGTCGATGTGTTATTTTAGAGACGGTAGACAGCGAGCAGCAAGCCGTGAGGAAGAAAAAGGGGGACCTGTAAAAGTGCGTGCAGCTAGCACGCAATTGCGACGCAGCTAGTTGTGACTATTTGGACGGACGTGTGCGGGTGCGTGTGTTTCTCGGTTGTCAGTCGCGCGGGGGCCGATGGGATCCCGGACTCTGGGCAATCAGCTGGAAATCGAGAGAAAACCGCGTGCCGGCGAGAGCAAGGAAGGACGAGACACTCGCGAGAGTCGAGCAAAGACAGGGGTAATATAGGGATAACACATAATATATTTGGAGGATATAGCCAGGCTCGTCGGTTGGACAAAATCGAACGAAAATAATCGCGAAAGCGCGCGGAGGCACGATGCTGGCGTGCGTCTATCCGGCGGAGAGCTTCAAATCGAAAGCCGTGACGGTGAAGCTACGGCACGGACGATCCAAGAGAAAGCCGAAGCTGCTGTCCGTAAAGGAGAAACCGGCGGACGGCGGCAAGCAACCGGAATGCGACGACACCCCTAAGCTCGAGAACGAGGTAAGCTCTCCCTTCGTCTTCCGTTCCCTTGCTCGCCATCGATCACACCGACACTGCTGCCAGTTCCTCTCTGTCCCTGTGTGCCGCCTCTCCGTGCCTCCTCCGTCTGTCTCTCTGCTTGTTACGTGTAAATTTCTGTCCTGAGGGGGGGAGGAACGGAATCAATTCCAACGTGTATTTACAGAACCGAGTTAAGTTCGATGTCGAGCTCGAGTTATAAGTTATTTCGTTAATTCACACACTCGCAGCATGTGCGGTATGTTTCAAAAGAGCGTGGACGCGATATCATTGAAACTTGGTGTCGAACGAGCCGGAGATCGTGGTATTATAAAAATATGAGTTTGTAACGCGTATCCTCGGTTCTGTCGAGCAACATAGTCCTCCTCGCGATAAGTGGAAAAATAACGCTAAACGCTTCGAAGCGGTGTTCCATCATTGTGCTGTCATCCGAAAGGTCCTGAAATTGACATTTCGCGTATAGGAAAGGGAGAAGAAAAGGAACGTCGAGTCGACGAAATCTCCGAACGAAAAGAATAGCAAGTTGAGTCGGTCGTCTTTCAATCTTCCTTCCGTCTTCGTCGTTTAATTGTCAGGCGAAGTTGTGAAACGCTAAACGTTTCGCTACAGTCGGGAGAGAACCTCCGGAGAGAGGAATTGGAAATAAAAGTGGAATTGCGCGTTTGCGAGGTACCAGATCCCATCTGTAATTTCTCCACCTTGAGAAAAAATGTCGTGGACATTTTGTCGAGAGGCAGACTCCGTACTCGGTTACTCACAGCGGTTACTTTGTCGTTGCGCAACCTCGAGGACATATTCTCGACTTGCGCGAAGAGGCAAACTTCGGAGAGAACAAGAAATAAGGGAGAGAGAGAGATAATTTCGCGACGAGGCAGAGTTCCCTCGGCGGTTGAACCCGCAAGAATTTCCTGTTTCTGGATGGTCGTCTTCGTCGCTACCGCGCCACCGGAGACTTTTTTTCGCCATTTTCCACGCGCACGTACTTACTCCTCCGTCGAATAAATAAATCAGCCGTTTATCTGGGACGAAAGGACGTTCATTACTTCCTCGCGATAAAGCATGGCTCTGCGCTCGCGGAGAAGGCCAGGCCAGTCATAGTTCACGCAGGGACTACGTCGGTTAGCCGATCGAGTAAATAATAGTTACGGCCACTTAAACTGTCGCGAGATAACTTCGTAACGCGGAGGCAAACGGGATTGGCCCGGGGGGGATTATTTCGGTGGGATTCCTCCCCGGTATTTATGCGTTCTCGCGTCCGGGGAAGCGCGTCCCCGTCTTTCGCCATCGTCGGCAAATTTCCTTAATTACCATCTTGAAATTACCATCGTCGTGCCTGGCCACGTTCTCTCCCGGTGTACATATCTGACCGTTTATCACCGATGGGACCCGCCAGTTTATCGAAATTAAAATTCACGTCTCGAGATCTGCGTAAATTAAACGGCCACGCTCGTTTCCTCGTTCTCATCTTTCACGGCTGGATAATTCCCCTCTATCGCGTACAAACGCCGACGTCCTTCTCGAAAACACCCCCGACAACGTCGGCTCGTTATCGCGAAACGATTCCACGATTTCCACGAGGATCCGTCAAAAAGAGTGCCGCGTGTGTCCGTCCTCTGTGTCCAAACGATCCAACCGCGCGCTTGTTTGCCGATTGTTTCGGACAAATGTTTTCGAAAAAAAAGAGAAAAAAAGAGTCATACAGCGTAGCCGTGTACGGCGAGCGTCGAATCGCGCGATAATCGTCGAGGATCGACGTTGGCTCGGTTTTACCTCCGACCCGCCACCCTATTTCTCTCTATTTTTTTTAAATTTTCTCTTTTTTTTTTTGTTCGACCGTTCGCGTGTTTACTCTCCCATTCGAGAACGGTGAAAATTTTCGCTGCGCGAAAATTTCGACGTTTAAACTTCAGCTACTCCGAGCGGGATCTACAGTCGTCGTCAAAATTTTACTTCGGAGAACGGCGCCCGAACAAACAACCGCCCCCCCGTCGAATATTCTTTTTCGTTCTCGGCTTTGTTCGACGCTGCCATCACCGTTTCTCGCGGAAGAGAGAGAGAGAGAGAGGAATTTATTCCTCGTACAACGGAGCTTTCGCTCGAAATAGGGCAATTCGTTCGGTTCGAGGGATTTTTACCCTCTCGCAAGAGAGACTCGCGACAGTGAAATTTCGCAAACCACACCCGTTAAATGATGATTGCAGAACTCGCTTCGTTCAACTGCCGCGAAAAGCCTGGGGTCGGAAACGAGGAAGGTCAATACGCCGCTCATTTGAGGGGGCCATAAGGTCTGGGGTTGAACGCCCGACCGGTTTCGTTTCTACGTTTTTACTGTGGAAACCTTTGACGGATGCCCCACGTCGGCCCGAAATCACTCCTTTGATCGCTCTTTGCTCTCCCACCCTCGTCGAGGGAAAACAATCGAAACGTTTTCGCCTTTCTTCAACGATCGTTTACACCCTCTATTACACCCCTATATTTTTCTGCCTCGTTATCGGCGATTACGTCCCGCAAATCCGTGTTTCGGACATTGCAAACGGGTAATCTCTTCTCTGTTGACAATTAATGTCGTTAACTCTGTCAACTGTTCAGTTATTCAACGAAAGCTCCTGATGGATCATTATTGGCTCTTCGATTGTTTTATCGTTTATGTGATTTGCTTGCTTGTAACAGTTACAATTAATAATTTTTCGTAAATTTTTTAATAAAAGGCGTTTATTCTCTATTGTTTATTCTAATTGTTACATGGTTAACCCTGTCATCATTATTGGTTCTTCGATTATCGTTCACGCATAGTTACAACAGTTATAATAGATGTTTTCAACAATTTTTTCTTCTTCTTTATCATCGTATAATATTTTGTTGAATGTTCTTGACAGATTTGACAAGTGGTCAGTCAAGTTTATTCATTCCTTGTGGAGATTTGTAACATTTTTCCATGTTAATTCTAAATCTGCGAGTTGAAAAATACCGGCGATTTTGCCGAGAGCCAACAAATTCTTTCAGCGTCACGTCAATCAATCGAATTCTAATCGATTCCTCGTGCATTATTTATCTCGTGGTCACGTTCCAGCAAGCAAATATATACATCAAGTAACGTTGCTTTTATTTTCAAATTTAATAAACATTGCCATCTAGTGACAATAATTTATACATACTTTATATATACCATTATAAGATATTTTATTTAAGTACATTGACATTTAGTGTGATTATTGTTAAATCACTTAAAAGCAACGAACTTTTATCTTCGCGGAGTGAACGTCTAGCAACATCCAGCGCCGTGAAAACGCTCGGAGAATCATCTGGCAAGCTTGGATTCTCGCTGTCGCGAGAGAGTGAACCCGACCGAAAATTATTCGCAAACGGCGTATCCAAAGATCGCGACTTGCTGTTTGTCGTTCATAAAGCACGCTTTGAGGAGCACGTTAAAAGAGAAACTGGAGTAAACGGGGATATCGGGAATTCGATAGCGCGGATATGTCTCGTGCCTGGTTTTCGAATGGCAGTGTCAGAGGTTGGTCGGAGTTTCTATTGCCTAGAGTGCCTGGAAGCCACCGAAAATTATACGTATATCTATACGTAGGTATACGTGTCTCCGTTCCTTCAAGGCTCTCTCTCTCTCTCTCTCTCTTTCTCTCTCTGCGCCCGAACGTCTCGTAGCCCAGAAGACCTAGCAATCTCCGCCAAGTGCAATTTCGCGAAGAGGCTGAAACAACGAGCCCTGAGAATGCCGCTGGGCCGGAATAATCGAGCCCCGTTGCGAAAAGATTAACGAGGCCCCCCGGTTGCTGGATAAAAATACAATTTTTCAACAACCGCGGAACACCGCGGCAGCCGAGATGAAAAAAATGTGAAACGCACGTGCGCCACGAAGCGCAACCAACTCGAAAACGTTACGTACGTTTGCTAACGAGCGAGTTTCGCGTTGCGACTCTGTTTTTCGTTTTTATTCGGAGAAAGTAAATTCCCTCGTCTTATCCCCCCCTTCCAATTTTATTGAAACAGGGAAGACAATTTCGCACATTGCGCAAATGATACGGAAAAATAGAAATTTTACGTTT
>KQ435727.1:220392-239519 GCA_001276565.1 Melipona quadrifasciata | reverse complement strand
TGCCTCATAGATTCTCGCGATCGGAAAATCGCTTCTATGGAAAATGAAAAAAAAATAAAACACTTCTCGATGAAGAGAAACCAATGTATTTACAATTTTTGTTAATCACAGATAACGAAAACTTATCTTTGGTTCTGGTGGATCTCCCGAACGAGTTAAAGAGACTTGTTTGAAAAATTTGAAGATCAACGAAAGGAGTCAGTATGAAAGTTCTTCGAAGTTTGAATTTATCAGTTGTCAGAGGTGTTAAAGAAAATTCTCTAAATATACATAATATAATATAATGTTTATAATGTGATTATATAATTATATAGTATATTATAAAAACTGCACACTTGTAGCCAAGTACGATTCGTCTCGCTAAAAGGCCCAGAAGCAACTGTTCCGACTAGGAAATAAAGACGACTATTTTTGCCATAACATTTTATTGATACGCAAACATTTGAATCGATACAAAACAAATTACAGATCGCTCAGTACCAGACAACGCCACTCCTACTCGAGGTCTACGCCACGCCCCCTCACGAATCACGTGACCCAAATCAACCAACCGCTAATTTTCGTTGCATCAACGTTGCACTTGAAGAGGCCCAATTTTCTGTGTTACCCCCGCTAAAATCACTTTCAGTGATATAACGTGGAAGTTTCTTGGTCAACGATCAGAACATTCCTGTGATTTTGTTACATAAGTGTACATTTAGAAATGTCCTGAAAATTGATAGATCATTTCAATCAATTAAAATTAAATTGCAAATGAAAAGAAAACACTGTAACAATCACGTAAAAGTAGTTAACTTCAATGAAATACACGTGATACTTTTGAAGAAGTTCATGAAGCGTTCGATGTGTCTACTACAAATGAATTCTTCATTCAGATTCATTCGAAAATTCGAACGATCCTCGTGTTTTTTGGGAACCGCCGACAGTCGCTGGAGTTCCGTCGCTGGAAAAAAGTAAAGCAGCAAATTTCTCGGGATCGGTAACCATCGGTTTCGCAGCTTTCCGAACACTTTGAAATCTCGTTCGGCCTAGCTGGCAACAGGAGAACACGGTGGAAACTTTGCCAGCGAGTCTCGGTGAACGTTTACAGAGAGAGAGAGAGAGAGAGACGCGGCAGTTCCGCCTGTGGAGATTTGGTATTCACGAGAAAGCGCGAATCGAAGGGCTCTCCCTCCCCTCCCTCCTTGGTGGAAGTTTCGCAACGTCCCGTCAAGACTCGCGAAGAATACGAGAATCCCCGATCGATGGTCTCTGCGTTCAAATCTTTCGAGGACCTCCACTTTTTTTTCTTTTTTACTCCGTCTTTACGAGCGACGTAAGGAAGAAGAAAAGAAGAAGAAGAAAAGGGAAGAGACTCGCGTGCCGAGACGATTTCGACTCCGTCGAAACGCTTACGAGCCTCTCGACTTCGATCTCGTGGGCTCGCGAGAAAGAAAACTCTCTAAAGTTTCTCGCGCGTTTTTAATGGAAGAATGTTACCAGGAACGAAAATTTCTGAAACACCGATGGATAGTTAATTATTCTCGTCTCCCTCCGTCGTTTAAATATTCCCAGCAAAAATAAGTGATAAAGAATTGACGTTGAACCAATGCAATTAACGTTTCATTTACTTTGAATCACACATTTTGCACGACAATTCCAGAGGTTCGTTTAATACTTTTTCCCTCCCAATTTCGATTCCAAACTTTCCGACCATTGAAATTAATTCGCGAAATTCAAGTGCTAGTCAAATTGGTCAACGAGTCGAGCGCACATCCCCCGTTGAAGCTTCTTCAATTCATTCGTTGTTCGAGTTCCTCCGATTAAATCCATTTTCCTCGGCTCAGTAACGATCTCCTCCGTCAATTGAGATTAAAACTATGGAGCGAGAGCAAGTTACGATACAATTCGTCGATCGTGGGTGAATCAAAGTGGGAGGGTGCAAGATCGTTGGGTGAATCAAAGTCGGAGGGTGGTTTCGACGATAGGGGAATTGTCAGGGAGTTCGGATCAGGGTTGAACGAGGACACGGCGTATCGGATGCACGCCGCGGTGTTCGCGTATCAGAAATCCATTCGATCCGCGTAGACATGGAAAACACGGTGTATCCGCGGCACGGATGCCGAGAGGAGGCATCGTATCGAATCTCCAAGCCGCGTACGACAGCCGGGAACGCGGCGAGAGTTCGCGAGCCGGCGGTATATACATGCATATAGCCAGAATTCGATAATGGAATTCTGGGTCATCGGACAATCGCGCCACGCGGCGATACATCATCCCCCCCTCTCTCTCTCTCTCTCTCTCTCTATGTCCCTCTATTCAGGGAAGATTATGTACGTAGCCGAAAGCTTCACGCGATCGGTCCACGGCCCCGCGAGTTAATTTTAGACGAACTTCGTCCGCAAATATACCACGAAACACTCGTGGATCGTAATTTTAGCGAATTCCGACGATCATCGATCTTGATCGAGTGCGATCAAGGAACCATTGATTTGTAACCATCTTCGATTTTTTCTTCTTCTTCTTTTTTTTTTTGTTAGTGTCAGAAAATGTGAGAATCAAGGTTCGAGAACGTTAATGTTCTGTCTGACGAAATATTTGACGATCGATATTTATAGTCTACAGTTAATGTTATTTGGCTTGCACGGACGAAATTAATATTGACAATGAATCCCCATTGTCGGAACTACTGTTACATTTGTTACAGTGGCATCGTTTGTTTGCATTTCACGATAAATTCCTCGTGTCAAATATTGTTTCAGCGAGTTTTTAGTGAGAGGAGAGTTATCCCAATTGCTTTGTCCCTTTGACATGTTCTTTGACACGATCGAGATACTGTGAAAATCTGTACACACTTTTGCACGGTTCTTTAGACACGTTTCATTCGCTGCTGAATGGCTTGTAAAATATATAAAAGTGTAAAAGCTTTCGCCTCGTTACGGACATAATTGATTAATTGGTTGGCCTGAATAATTGGCGCAACTTCACAAGCAATTCACACGTTAAACACTTTTTCTCATAAGGAAAGTGCGTTTAATTTATTTGAAGAAAGGCAAACTCAATTTCAACTAAGTGCGTTTAATTTATTTGAAGAAAGGCAAACTCTTCACCGCGGTTTGACGGCGCGTCGAGCCTCGTTTTTTGCTTTATTTAATTAATTCACTCGATTGCTCCAAGATTGCTTCAAGTCAGAACAAACATCCGCTGAAGCTACAAGTCCAAAGCGTTGGAAGTCCCGATGATTTTCACCGATAGTCGGAATAGTTGGCACAGGCTCATAAGTCGGCTAAATTGAAGTGATTTCGGAAAGTTTCGCGAAACTTTGGGACTTGTCAGAAACTTTCCAGAATTCTTTCTTTTCTTTCTTTCTTGAGCCCATTTCCTCCTCCCCGGTCGCTCTAAGTGTCGCGAAAAGCATAATGAAGCATAATGGTAGAAAATTTGGCGACACCTCATCAGAGAGAAGCACGAACTCCTCTCGTTAAAAGCGGCTTCGTCGAAGCATCTTTTCGCACCTGACTGTTCCAACCCGGTTTATTAAAATTTTTACACGCAAAGGAAGAAAAAAAGAGAACAGTCGAGTTAAGGCAGAAAATGTTCGCAAAAAAAACCCGCAGCTGCGCAACGTATGTAGAAATTGGATTTTAACGTGCAAATCGCCAAGTTTGTAAAACACGGCGTAGATTTAAAAAAAAAAAAGACAAGCGATTTTTCGATTAAAAATTTCTCGATAGCAGTTTAGAGCGGCGGTAAAAGTTTGAAAATGGAAAATCCTGAAAATCGGGGAAATTGAAAATTTGAACGGTCGTTAAATGAAATGCGAGACGAGAGTTTATTTTGCAATTTTACAACACAGTCCCAAAGGGGGACCAAAAAAGTCGACGACAAATTTATCTGAAAAAAGAAAAGAATTAATTTCCGCAACTAGTGGAACACCGCTCGGCAGTGCGCGCGGAATACTAAATTCGCGATGCCGCTTCGCGAGGGCAAACTGTGTGTGTGTGGTACGAGCTAGTTCAACAATAAGAACAAGGGCTGAATCTTCCTCCTCGATTCGTTGCTTTATTTCTGCAGTATTCCGCCTCCATGCAACGAACTCTGACAATCAAATCCAGCGTGAAAAGCAATCGAAGCAGAAAGCATTCTCTCTCTCTCTCTCTCTCTCTCTCGTCGAAAAAGAAGAAGAGAATAGAAGGGGAAAAAAAGAAAAAGGAGGAAGAACGAGCCGATTTTACGAGCGCTCTTTAACTCGAATTAAAATGAAAAAAGAATCTCCGAGATAGTGAAGAACAATTTGGACAGTTCGTGAGAACGAGCGTCGCCGAGTAATTCCCCGATTAAAAATTCAATTTGTAACTAAATGCGACGGCGTTGTACGACTTGTCGTCGCGTTTCCGAGTGACTAGCGGAGAAGTTTCTAAATTTCCGAGAAACTGCGCGGATACTGGAAACGGCCATTTCCGGTGAAAACTCGGACGGAAATCCTCGTTCGCTGCCGATGGACGTGGGAAATCGTCGCGAGTTTGCATAAACCTGGATGAGAGACGCGCGCGTGTCTTGCACGAAGATGGGCGAAAGTCCAATTTACGCACTCGATGAACAATTGTCTGTATTTGTTGTCTCTTACGTTTTGTTTCGTTGAACAGGATCGTACAACAATCCAATTAGCCTCGTTTTACTATGAAAATCCTACGTTCGTTTCTTTCTTTTCTTGCAGCACATGGGGGAAAGTTAGAATTCCTTCTCGAAGATTGCAAAAGTTCGAACGTTCACAATCGTCGAAAAGTTTTTCTCACAATTAGACCCATCGCGATCTTGAAGACTCTCCTTCGCAACTTCCTGTTTTGACGATTTTCTCTCGCCATTTTATTGAACCTTAAACATTACCTCTTTGCGCGTGTTTCTTTTTACGATACTCGGGTAGAAAATATTGCGTATTTTTATATTTTCATTTATTCGTTCGATATCTAAAGCCACGAGAGTGCTAAGACAAGTCTCTCCGAGGAATTAATTGGACTCGCGAGAGAAACGGGCCATTTGTCAATAGCCCGAATCAAACTTGCAATTATGTACCAGAGAAGGTCCGGTATTCTCAGTCATTCCCATATGTGCGTCGCGACCCCGCGAAATCGATAATCACCACCCCGCCCCTGTAGTCACAGTGACAACGTAAATCAAACTCCAGGCAGTTAATCGAGTCTCCTGGTAAAGTTGATTATTAGAAGAATTCAACGATCGTTGTTACCGCGAGCAGAGATGTGATTACGAACGAGTATTAGAGACCAATCGTTCCGATGGAGAGATCGACACAAAGATAGAACGAACGAAAGGAACTGTCGTTCGATTATTAAAATGAAAAAACGAACAATAAGTACGATCGAGAGGGAGATTAAGGGAGTAATCCAATCTCTCTTCCAAACACGTTACGACTTTATAATTAATAATTTTAAGCTTTTAATAATAATAATTAAACTTCTACACTTTAGAAAGCTACAGTTCTCTGTCTAATGCAATTAATAATTTTAAGCTTTTAATAATAATAATTCAACTTCTACACTTTGGAATGCTACAGTTCTCTGTCTAATGCAATTAATAATTTTAAGCTTTTAATAATAATAATAACAATTAAACTTCTACACTTTAGAAAGCTACAGTTCTCTGTCTAACACAATATAAATGTTTGCGAGTTCTTTACTACTGCATTTCTAGAAAAGAAAAAAGCCAAACCGAGTGCTTTTCAGTTGACTGCGGATCTATCGAAGACGATAGAGATCCTCGACTGACAACGTTAATCGACAACATTCCTCTTAACGAACGAAAGTAGCCTTTCTCTCCGCGTTTATTATATACATTTCCGACCAGCGTATAAACACTGAACGGTATGAAAGATTCAAACGAAACTCGGGGTGAAAGTGGAACGTAAACTGCAGTCCACCGGAGTGGAGCCAGGCCGGAGAAACGATTATTAATCAGCTAGTTTGGCGGTTGGTGTTTCTAGCGGAACACCAGCGGGCAATGTCAGAGCTTTTCGCAAAAATCCGGCAAACAGGCCGTCGACGTGCGGAACTCCGTTTAATTAAACGGCACTATTCTAACCAACGCGTACAATTAAACTTGCGAGGATTCGCCGATGCGATTGCCGATCTACACCGTTGTTGTTTCGTCGATATCTCTTTGCCGACAGCCGTGCATCTTCAATCGCGCAGCAATTGAACACGTTTCACACAGCCGATTTCATTTAATCAGATCGTTTCGCAGTCGTCCATCTTGCAAATCGACCGACTTTCCAACTTCTTCCCCTTTTCGTTGATCGATGCGTTTTTTTTTTCTTTCTTAAATTTAAAAAAAAAATTTTGTTAACCAGTTTCGCGTGAGAAATTTGGGGAGATCTCTTGTGAAACGAGGAGTTTTTTTTTAGTTATTCCGTCTGACTAAATTTTAATCGGTACTCCAACGAGCAAATTAATTTATATTGAAGCCATTTGTTTCAATGTAAACTTCCGTTATACAAATGAAAAATCGTCAGCAGCGTGGGAAATCAACGGACTCGTTTCTACAAACTCCGGACGACGTGAATTACGCGTCGACTGGCGATTTTACCGTATATAAAATATTTTGACGTTTGACAAGCTAAAGAAATTTTCGTTTAACACGCGTAACGTGCATTCGTAAAATATACGTGCACGAGATGTTCCACAGACTTGGTGGAAACGAAAGATAGTTGCGACAGTTGCATTTGGACATTTTGAAATTTGAACGGCACAGGTATGCAAGATCTGAGAGTTTTCTGAGCCGAATTAGAAAGCAAAGTTCGCTACGAGTCTAATCTTCCTCCAGCTTTTCTTTTTTTAAAAAAAAAAAAAAAAAAAAATACAGCGCCGCTGCGCTCCCAGTTATCACCTATTTTACAATTTTCAGTGGCAACAACCAAGCCATTTGCAGGCGAATTTTCCACGGAGAGAATTTCGCTCGTAGTCTTTGAATTAACCAAGCGCGGAGACACGTTCCTGTCCGTCTGCGGTGAGTTTCGAGGCGAATCGAAGATTAAAGTTAGACCCAGATAAAAATTTAATTGTCCGGGTCATTAAGCGAGTAAGAATTTTAAAGAAACATTTCTTCGTTATGTCTTTGAATTAGTCACGCGCGAGGACACGTTCCGTCCGCGGTGAGTTTTGAAGTGAAGTGAATCGAGGATTAGAATTAAACCGAGATTAAAAGTTAATCGTCCGGACCGTTAAGTGAGAATTTTAGAGAAAGATCCCTCTGTTATGTCTTCGAATTAGCCGCACGCGAGGACACGTTTCTGTCTGTCTCTGCGGTGAAGTGACTCGAAGATTAAAATTTAATTTGACCATTAAGTAAGAATTTTAGAGAAAGATTCTGTAGAGTGCAGAAGATCGTGTGTAACGTATTTAAATTGAATGGAATAAGACGAGATAGCGTAGAATGAATAATTCAAACAACGTCGATGCGATCGTTTACATGTTAGGTTTCAAAAAAAAACACCGAAACTATTGCGTTGTCCGGAAAGTTCCTGCCGATTTTGAAGGGAAATCGAAACGCAGAAGATTTAAATTTTTAGTGTACATTTGTTAAATATCAAATTTAATTTATATTAAATCGGCACGAACTTTCCGGGCAACCCAATGCTTTCTTGCAGCGTTGGTTACAATACAGCGATATATTATACATGTGTGTTGTCGGGCTGTGTTGTAAATTCACGTGCATAGACTGAGAATTGTCAAACCTGGTGGGGAATAGTATGTCGTAGACAGAATAGAGAGTAATGTCCAACTGAAAGTCAATGTAAACTCATGAATATTTATGAGGCTTACTAGACATCAATTGTTAATTGCTGATGATCTTCTTCAAGGAGAAGAACCATCGTAATCAGTAGTTTGTAATACGAATCAGAGGATAGGAGGGCATTGTGACAGATTTTAGTGATGAAAAAGAGAAGCGACAGCTGAAACATTAGAAGTGCTTACAATTAATCTTTCAAGTATTGCAAATACCCAATGACGTTTTGGAACGTCGTTCGATTTCACAGATATATCGACGTTTCTCAGTCACTTGGGAGAGAAGTAACTCCAACAAATCTACGAACGAAAAATCACCGTCTATTGAGCTATTAAATTTACTTGCCAAATTACTATACACCATCGCGCGCGGCATTGTCTCGGCACATTCGTCTCGCGACTCCGCTAATCACTGCCGAGAGGCAATAAGCCGAATGCAGAGAATGAAGAGAAAAACGAAAGAAGCAGAAGAAGAAAATGAAGAGGTGTGAGGGAATGGAAATGAAAAGTCTAATAAGGCGTGGCCGATCGTTCCTCTATGGAAGCAACGTGACAAAAGGTTCCTTCTTGTACGTTCCCTTCATTTTTCTATCCTCGTCGTTTCCCGGGCGTCGCCTATTTTCTTCTCTCTCTCTCTCTCTCTCTCTCTCTCTCTCTCTCTCTTTCTCTCTTCCGCGCTTTCCACCCGCGGGAAATGACGGCGAGGCGGTCAAAGGCCTACGAACCAGTTCTTTGGTTTTTGCGAATCCGGGTCTCCTTGAAATTAAACGGAAGACGTTGCTTTAGCACGGCGAGAGGTTCGTGAGAAGACTTCTGCCGAAAGATCCTCGACGGGGAATAATGTTAGGAGAGAAAGAGTCTCAAACAGAATCTCTGGTGCGTGCCCTTAAACATTAATCGGTGAAATCTTACGGTAGAAGGGTTCCGTGAAACCTTTTAACATTGGTTAAGCAAAGATTCGACGGAGAATAAAATGAGAGATCTGAAGGGGAATATTTTAGTCCGCTTCGGCAAGAATCTCGGAAAGAATCTGTGTATGGTGTGCGCACGTACTTTTAAACGTTGACCCGCGAATTTACTTTCCAAACGTTCCTCGTTTTCAGTTTGTAGATCATTAATTATTCGTCGTACCCGACGATAAATCTTTACGACAAGGAGAGCCTTTGCAAAGAAAATTACGGAGAAAAGTAAAATTAGAAAGCGAACGAATATTTTACTTGCATAGGAGGAGAATGCAGTCGGTGTGTAATTTCGCTCTTAAATGTTAGCTCGTTTAATTCGATTCACTTTCGACTCTGGAGATCGTCGTTGCAACACACTGCAACGAAAATCTCGAGTTTCATATATAGATTTTAACGATAGTTTCGCAAAGAATCTCCGTCCAGAGATCTTGACGAAAACATTGAGAATGAAATTAGAAATCCTGTTTTCAATCCCACGGAAAGAATTGTGCGACGTTTTCCGAGTTAATTTCTTTCAAATTAAAACAACACGAGTCACAGTCCCGAGGAAGAAACGGTGTTTTTCCTTCTTCCCCGTTCCTCGAACAACGTTTTAATATCTCACTCTCGACCGACCACGTTCGTCCTCCTCCGTATATGAATTCTCCGGAGGGTTTCTAATTAAACAGAGCTACGACTGCAGCGCGTCGTCAGGGAGAAGATTTAAAATTCCCGCCCTCCCGTCACGTTCAACAAAGAGACTCGCAACGAACGTCGTCGTTCCCCTGCAAGGAGGAAACAAGACACCGGAGAGATAAATAAGCGAATGGAGACCAACCGAATCACGGATCGTCCAATTGTATGCATTTTCCGATGAATCCGTGTCGGATTCGTCACACGTATCGAGGCGAAGAATCGTTCCTCCCGCAGGAACAATTCGTCGAGAACTTTCTCGAGGCAATTCTTCCGCGGTGGAAGATCGAAACGAGAGAGGTGAGGTCGACTGGTCGCCGGACGCGACGTACTCCAGCCAGCCGAGCTGGAAAACGCGAGACAACCGCCACACGCTGCCGCGAGGTTCTCGAAAGAACGATCGTTCGGAAAATCCCGCAGGGGTTTGCGAAGTGCTTGGATCTGATCGATTTCGCGGTAAAAGTAATTTCTGCACTTTGGCGGAGAGACTTTTGGCAGATTTAATCGGGGAACGATTCGAGGGGAATTTTAAATCGCTTCGTTTCGTGGTTAATTTCTTCTAGGGATTAAACTGTGGAGATTTTTGAAATTGAGTCCTAAGTGGATCAAGACTCTCTCTCTCTCTCTCTCTCTCTCTCTCTCACTGCAATCAGTACGTCACATTGCAAAATTTAAGAATTATTGTAAAAATAATAAGTTAATAAATTATATAATAATTAAATATATTAATTAATATTAATAAATTATATATATTATGTACACATTTATATTATTTATATATATATTATATATTAACTTAACTTTCATATGTGTATATATGTATATATATATATATGAAAAGTATGAGTGTAATACAAAGTTCATCGTAAAAAGAGTTTGAATACGTTAATATATCTGTACGTAACACGTAATACTGTCTGTACCGCTGTGATTCTGATACACGTAAAAACTACACGGATTAAAACACAAGCGTACTCGTCTGACAGTCCAGATACAAACGGCGAACGCACACTCGCCAAAACACGCGTCGAAACACGCGCAGATAATTCCTTTTAAAAATGCACGAGCTGGAGCATGAACTGGAAACACCCCGATTCAATATCCCTGCAAAGACAGAGCGATAAAACCAGTCGATCGTTTGACCCGGCAAAGCGATAGTTCGCGAGGATGAAACTTTCTTTTTAATTATATCCTCGCTTCTTTGACCCCTTTGATTCGTTCGCCTTTCTTGCCTTTCTTCGCGTGTTTAATCGTCGTGGAACGACGATTCTCTTCGTTCATTTCGATTCATCGCGCGCGCTCTTTAAAGTGGAAATCGTCGAAAAAGAAGAAGCCTATCCGAACTGAGAAATAACAAACGATCATCCACTCGAGATTGGAAAACCGGCGGTATCCTGCTAGCAGGCATGGAAAATATAGAGACGCGCTTTGCTCGTTGACCACGAAAATGACGATCGCTGCGAAGAACTCTCGTCCTCGTTTTTTCCCGATTAAACGATTCGTTTCGTTCTCGTTTCGAGAACGGCGAGATAACTCGACTAATTCTCCGAGCGAATCCCCGATCGTTCTTTCGTAAATCATCCCTTTAATTGGCTCTTCTTCCAACTTTCGAGACAACAATCAACATTGTTTTCTCGTTGCGCGAATCCCTGCGTCGCGCGAATTACCACCCGACGGCGATGACGAAGAACTCGAGGAAGCTTATGTTATTGAGTTCCGAGGGGAACTCGGAAGACTCGCGGGAAACCTCGTAGGATACTTTTCTTCAATTGTTACTTGGTTCTTTCGAGTCGAAAGAACGGCAAAGAGGAATTAAAGAACGTATCCCTTAAAAAGCGAAAGGTCGTACCGGGGAATTCTATTAGCCTTTTGCTAACGCTGTAACTGCGCGCTGTAACTTACACCTACGGTCCTCTCAAATCAACGATTTCTACGTCCCTTGCCTTTCTCTGGTGAGATTACAACTTAACTTCGTTATTGTTCGACACGCTCGTAACAAGAACCTTTGTAAAGATCCTTTGGGAGATCCATGTAGGAAATGTTACAGAGTTGAAGAAATGAAAGAACAAGCTGCCCATGATATTCAATTGTTTTCCTGTATTTTCTTCCTCTATTAATTCTCATTTCATCAAAATTAACCAACTTGAGGTATAGAAAATGGCGAACGTCAAGGAGCCATGCTTCGTTTTCTTCCTGTTTCGAACGTTTTTCTTGATTCTGTTTCTTGTTCACAGCCTCGGACCTGGACTGCATCAGGGCGCTGTTCAACGAGAAAGAGAAGGAGCTGTCTTTGGCGGTGGCGAAGGTCGAGGAGTTGACGCGACAGCTGGAGGAGCTGCGTGGTCGGCAAAACGGGGCCGGGACCGGAAGCGGAGGTGGCGGCGCCGGAGGCGTCGGTGGCGGAGGCGTTGGCGGCGGCGGCGGCGGACATTTGTCGACGCCGGCCAGCGCCGAGCTGGAAAAACTCAGGAGGGAGCTTATGGTGAGCCATTTCACCCTCTCTCTCTCTCTCTCTCTGTCTCTTTCGATCCTTCTCTCCTGTTCTCCCGATTCTGATGGCTTCCATTTGCAATAAATTCGGTTCTGCGTTCCGCGAATGCTTTCGCCGATCTAGAACTTTCGTAATTTCTTGCATGAACATGGTTAGGAGCTTGGAATTTTTAGAAAAATCTGAAAGGAAATTGGATAGAAATCGAACCATTTCTCCGGACCTTTTTCTTCTTTTTTAATCTTGGAATAGTCGAGCGAAGCTCTCGGGACTCGGGCTGAATTTTGTTCTAAGAAATTGACACCCATCATTTTTCATCAACAGTACCGTAATAAGATGAACGAGCAGCAGAATCAGATGGTGTCACAGCAACGGTTAGCCCTGGCGCAACGGCAAGCGGAAATGTCGTCGATAGACGCGAAGATAGCTCAGCTTCAGGGTCGCCTTCAGCGTAAGAGAGCCCTGAATCAACGGCTGAGCCAGCAGCTTGGCTCTGGGAACCGAACGAACGCGAACACCGGTTTCACGGAGTCAAAGTTGGACTTCAATGCCGGAGGAAAGTCGAGACCCGCTGGGAACATAGCCGCCATCGAACCGTACTCCCACATACCGAACGACAACGATTTCAATCTGAACAAGAACGACCCCAAGTACCAGACACTGCCTTACAACACGAAATTCACGGTGAACTTCAAAGCGGCAGAGGACGACGTCAACAAGAATAAGATTCAGCATTCAGCCAGCGCGTCTCAGCTGGGTCAGAGAGCGGCTTTTCAACAATTTGGTCATCAGATCGCTCACAGCCAGTCCCAGTCGCATATTCAAGGTTAGTAGTTTAGAGCAGACTTTTTCATTCGGTACAAAGAACAGAGTCAGATTTTTACTTGTACAGAGTTAGATTAATATTGCGATATCAATTGGTATTCTCTCAGGTCAGTCGCAATTGCTAGGCACGAATCAACAACAGCACAACCAGAACTTGGCTAACCAACCGGTGAACATGCAACAAATCTGCAACAACAATAACAACAACAATAACAACAACAATAGCAACAGCATGAACAACAATTTGATCGGCACGTCCCACAATTTCAGTCCGGATGGTCTGTCGCAGAATCTTCGGATCCATCAGCAGCAACAGCAGTCGCAGACGCAGCAGCCGCAGCAACAGCAACAGCAGCAGCAACAGCACGGGAATATTCAGCAGAAGCAACACAATATTGGTTCGTCGGCGTCGAACCTCGGCACGACGGTATCCATTACTCAAACTCAGAATCACAGGAACCTTCAGACACATCAGAAACCAGTGTCCAGCGTGGCGCCAAGTTTCTCCGTCAAGTCTCAGATCTATCAGACTTCCTCCACGAAAATTCACCCTGTGATGCCGCAAACGTTGAGCCTGATTGGCCGTGGGCACAACAACGCCCAAAATTTTGTCGGTCTGAGCACTCAGAATGCCAATCAACAGCAGTCGAATCAATCTATCCCCAGTAGCCAAACACCAAATCAGGATCAGACTTACACGTCCAGGCACAACTATCCCGTGATCCAGCACTCCACTCAAGCAAACACTCACGTGTCTTCGTCGTCGGTCTATCAGACGCAAAACTCTCCTAATCCTCCGTCGACTGTTCACACCTCGTCCAGCGGGACCAGTTTCGGGAATTCGGTTCAGAGGTACAATCAGACCCAGCCATTGACCAGCCCTACATCCAGCAACGAGCAGAACGACAAGATGAAGTTCGAGCAAGGGAAAGGCCAAGAGAAGTTCGAACTCATGCTCCCGGTTAAACACGAGCAGCAGAGGTACGAACCGAATCAGGTGTTCAAGTACGATTCTCATCAGGTGAAGTACGACCAACATTCGAAGTACGATCAACATCAGTCGACGAAACTGTACGAGCAGTCGAACAAACACGAGCAAACCGGCAATCAGACGAGTAAGTACGACAACGTGTCGAAGATCGAGCAGGGAAAGTACGAACCTGTTCAGAATAAACACGAGCAAATTCACGGAACGAAGTACGATCCTAATCAGAATACTCAGCAATACGGCAAGCACGATCAACACGAGGTCAGACCGTCGGTGGTCAAGTATGAGCACAATGCAGGCTTCAAGCACGAATCGTCGAACAAATACGAGATAGGTGGTGGGCAACAGTTCAAGCAGGAGCCGGTCAAATTCGAGAACAATCAGATTAAATTCGAGCAGGGCTCCATGACGAAACACGATCACAACGGAAAGTTTGAGATGCCTGCGAAAACCGCGGAGAAAACGTTCGAGTTCGACAGGTTGAAGAACGAGAACGAGAGGAAGAGCACGGGCGAGGACAAGACGAAACCAGCGCTACCTCCGAAACCGAGCAAACCGAATCCTCCGCCACGGTTGACACATCACGAAAAGACGGACAATTCGAACGACGACTGCAAGAACAATTTGGGAATCAATACGAGGTTCGTACCGTTACCTCATTGTCGTTTATTTTTGTAATTTCAATTTTTTCTCTTTTTTTTTTCCTTTTCAACTTCAATTTCAACAATCAAAAAGTTTCACGTTCACCCGAAATCGAAATTTGCATTTTTGAATTTAGATTGAGATTTTTATTCCGATTTGGAATCGATGTCAAGAGGCACTCGCCCAGAGGGAAACGGGCAGATAGAGCAGGGATTTTGGGAGCAGCTCGCAAAAACGATTACCGGGTTAATTATAAATGTTAATTAGTCCGCGATCGATTTGGCCGGTGAATCGAAGCCTGTCTCGAATAATAGACACCAAAATAGAACCACTACCGTGCAGCTGAGACAACAGTTTAGTGTACGCGAGCTCTTCGATCGATCGAGGCGGGATCCAAGTTTCCTGTTTACCTAATCTGAAAGTTCCCTCCAAATCTCGTCGTCGAATCGCGTGCTTCTTCTTGTTCTTTCGTGAAATACTTCAAATTTGTTAAGCTTTTCAGTGATTTGAAGAACGTTGAAACAGTTGGAGTTGATCTAAAAATCTTTCTAAAAAAAAAAAAAGAAAAAAATATATCAAACTTTGATAAACCTGGTATGTACTTGGTCCAAAGCATCAAAGTTGTATACGTATTAAAGCGTCTAATTGTATCGAAACTTCTTTAAGTCCAAGGATTACCTACCCAGATCGATCGTACTATCCCACTTAATGCACCTTCTTGAACAATCCTTGAGCAATCCTTCTCGAGCTTTGCCTCGTCGATTCTAACCGACGTTTTCACTGAATCGTTCGCAGAACGGAGAAAGAAGAGGACGTACCACCGATTCCTACATCCGAGCCGCCCGAGTCCCCGACAGAGACGCAGTTTGCCAACCATCAGATCATCAAAGCTAGGCCGCTTACTCTGAAGAAGGTGCCGGTCTCCGAACAGCCGAAACTCCGTTACGCCAAGTCGAATGTTCATGTGTCGATAAACCGACGGATTGAAATGCCACCGGCGTTTCTGTTCCCGGAGACCGAGATTCCAGCGGACTTGATGCAAACGGAACAACAGCAGCAACAACAACAGCAGCAGCAGCAACAACAACAACAACAACAACAACAACAACAACAGCAGCAGCAGCAGCAGCAGCAGCAACAGCAGCAGCAGCAACAACAACAACAACAACAATCGCAACAACAGCCACAGATTATCGACACGACGGACAATTGTAAAAAGATCATCAACGAGGATGTGATTAGCAACGAGAAATTGGAAGAGGCGGACATCATCGACGCGTTGAACGTCATCAACATCGAGGACAAGGCGAAGGTGAAGGATTCGGAAAGAAGAAACGAGCTGGAAGTTGATGGGAAGAGCAACGAGGTGATGAGGAGGAAGAAAGGAAATCTCAAGTCGAGCACGGGCAAGGTGAACCTCTCGAGAAGGGTCTCGTTTGATCCTCTGGCGCTTCTGTTGGACGCCAGCCTCGAAGGTGAATTGGAACTGGTAAAGAAGACTGCTAAAGAGGTGGCGAATCCAAGCTCGGCCAACGACGAAGGGATCACCGCGCTTCACAACGCCATTTGCGCCGGTCACCTGGAGATCGTCAAGTTTCTGGTAGAATTTGGTTGCGACGTGAACGCTCAGGACAGCGACGGATGGTAAGAGTGTTCGATTTAATTTGCGTTGAATAAAATCGCGGATTTGTACGAATCGATCTTGTCCTCTCGCAGGACACCGTTGCATTGCGCTGCGAGCTGCAATAATTTGTCGATGGTGAGATTCCTGGTGGAGCACGGAGCTTGTATATTCGCCACCACTCTCTCCGATCATGAAACCGCGGCGGAAAAATGCGAGGAGGACGAAGAGGGCTTCGACGGTTGCTCGGAATACTTATACAGTCAGTATACCGATTTTAAACAGCTGGTAAAATGTCTCTTAAATCTTGCCGAAATTATCGAGCAATTTCAAGCTTTATATCCGCGCCGCAGGTGTCCAAGAGAAGCTCGGGATAATGAACAACGGCCAGGTGTACGCGGTGTTTGACTACGAGGCGCAACACAGCGACGAGCTTAGCCTGAAGAACGGTGATTCCCTGGTTGTTCTTCGAAAGGGCGACGACAACGAGAGGGAGTGGTGGTGGAGCAAACAGGGACACAAGGAAGGCTATGTACCTCGGAATTTACTTGGCGTAAGTTGTTTAAACATCCCACACGAAAAAAGGAAGTCGATAAACGATTTTTAATTAAAAGAAAAAAAACAAAAACAGAAACGCACAAATAAAATTTGAACCTCGAAGCATCCCTAGTTCCATTCTCGATAATTCCATCTGTTTCGTGGCTTATCTAGTTGATTCTTGCAGCTATATCCAAGGGTGCAACCGGCGAAGGTGGACTGAAGCGCGTCTCAGCCGGCGAACTCGTAATATCCGATGATTCATTACCACAGTATTCGATTCGCAGCTTTATCTCGTTAGGTATCATAGTTGCATCGTCGCATTACGGATCGTTATTCTAATTAATTTAATCGCGTCCCATTGTCATCTGAACGAAGCGAGCAAAAACGTCCTGTATAGTTTTTTATGTTTTTTTTTTTCTTTTCCCTCTCTTTTGTAAAAACGACACAAAGGACAACAGCTTGCAGCAAGCCCGGATCATGGGCAAATTACATTACGTTGACAAACAGGTCAAACGTAATTGAACAATAACGAAACTGGAATATTGGCAAATTGAATCCTGTACACGCGCAAAGTTTAATTGTTCTTATTTTTTGGACTCTCGTCTACTTTTTCCGGTTTTTTTTTCTGTAAGAGAAAAAATGACCGAGAAGTCGATTCAAATTTAATTATTATCAATTGTTAGTCAGTTCCTTTAGCGAAAGAGTACAAAAGGAAATTTCAATCTCATCGACCGTGACCGCACAGTTCAGAGACGGAACGTTTTCGTTTTAATATCCATCAGTTAAGCCGCGATGAAGATCATTCAAAAAGTTTCTTCTCAGCCGAAACTCGGTTAAAGACATCCAACTGGGAATCGACGCAAGGTGGACTTTTTTTTCTTATTATCCGAGAGACAGTTTGAACAAACTACGACACAGTGTTCTCTTTTTAAGCATAGTCATCCCCATTTTCTATACTTTCCTGTCGAGATATTGAACAAAGAAGAATCGCGAAACTTTTTGAATGGCGTTCCAAATTTTCCTTGTTAAACAAGCAACTTTTATTTCACGCATGACGAAACGCGTTTGATTTGTTTCACCTAAATGTTTATTTTAGATGAAGTCAGATTATATTGTTGCGTTCATTGTTACGTTTTTTATTCGTCTAGGTGGAATTTTCCAAATCCGACCGAGGCAAATTCGGATTTCGAAAATGTTCCTAAAAGTGGTGTGTAATGTAATCTTGCCAGCACGCACTTTTTAAATGACTCGTAATAAAATTTGCGCTCGCGAGCACAAAGAAAATCGAAAGAATCTCAATGATGATACATAACGGTACTCGACGATCTTCCACGACGTTTGGGGGGGGGGATAGTATCCATCAGTGCGAATCTCTAGATAACCGACTTAACATTTGTCTAGACACGTATAATAATTGATTAATTATCGCCTAGGAAAAATTCGAACGGTTCGATCCGAAAGATTCTGAGCATCGTGCTATATACTGTCGGAGAAAAGTGTACAAGTATGTATGTGAAGTGAAATTTTACACGCTTCTTAGAGTGTTTCTGACACGTCTACACAATCACATACACACATACACACACCATACCACATCATACCACGATACACCCGTAAATGAAGTATGTGCCTTTCAGAAGTAATAATGGATATATTATGTAAGAATGCATGATATATTATGACGAATAAATTGTTTTTAATAAAAACTCAGTTGAAATGTATGTTTATTGTCATGAAAAGATACAGGCAAGAAATGTACTTGAGATAAGATATCGTCCCCAAGTATTTCTGACAAAATATACATGAAATATATTATATTATGTTAAAATCATATAAATATCTTAAAAGAAAATATCTACCGTAAATAAATCATAAATAACAAATGACAGTAACGGTACAGGCGTCTGAAATAAGTTATCTTGGCATTGAAAACGTAATATTTTTTACAAATAATGTTTCCAGTTCGTGTAACATTAGTTATAGTTACAAAATTTATAAAATGTCGCGCGCGTCTCAAACAATTAATACAAACGTAATATAAAAATATTATTTAATCATCTTAAATAGTCTTAACGTTACTATTCTAATACCGGTATGTATAAATCTCATTATGTGATTGATATTGTTATAAAAGGAAGTAGTAAAAAAATATAGCTACTCTGACAATTATCAAGACTCGTAGTCTTTACATCACAATCAGCATTAAAATTTGTGCATATATTAAAAATATATATGTATATAAAATTAATATGGCCTCGTTGACATACATACAGCAAAAGTGTTCAGGTTTCATTATTTTTTACTTCATTTATCAGTTGTAAGCAAACTTTTAAGTCCTCATAATCTTCAAGCATCATGTGAAACCTACGAACAATTCAAACAATTGAAGTGTAATATCTATGTTAAATATAAAACCTGGAGTTCGTTGTCAATACCTCTCGGTAAACATATCCAATACGGAACTCGTAAAGTTTCCTTTTTTCAAAGCTTGTGAACAAAAGTGTGTCAAGTTTTTAAAACACTTGTGTGTCAAATTACATAAACTTCGATTTTCCCCTTCATATAATTGCTTTGTAACATTCCATGCTGCACACACATAATGCATTACCGA
>KQ435727.1:205819-220361 GCA_001276565.1 Melipona quadrifasciata | reverse complement strand
TTTAAAAAAAAATATAAAGAAATGAACATATTAATAATCAATCAAAATAAAGAAATGTACAAACAGATAAAGAAATCGCTACACACCTGGAAGGTATCTAAATGAATGTGAATATCAGATAAATCATCCATATTAGATATCGCAATGCCAACTTCAATATTTTGTTTCAAATTATTCAATGTATCAACTAATGGTTGTATGTCAGCCACCGGCATTTTTTTAAACAAAACATTTCGTATTTTTTCATTTTCATGTAACAGACCATCCTCTTGCATAGAGACCAAATCCATGATCATGTGAACCAATTGATTATGACTAAGGCCTCTCAGGCCATTTAGTAAATTTCCATTAAAATAATTTTGCGAACTAGTGGTATCTAAAAAACTCTGCGTCTTTTTCTTTTTATCCGGCGTTGTAAACTGACACTCACTGGCATCGCCAAGGGCCAGCCTTTTCCTTGGTGTACTTCTCAGTACCATAGTTGATTTCGTTGGACTCTTCACTGGTGTACGATCTTTAGAATTTAAGCTGCAAAAAAAGATTAATACATTTCTATGCAACTACGTATTGCAAGAGTATAGGAGAAAGAAATAGGCATTTACCTAAACAGACTGTTCCGTTTACAAGTGTCAAGATCAGGGGACCAAACTATGGTTCTACGACGACGCCCTCGCTTTTGGATTACCAATTCGTCGGGGCTGGGTGCGGGGCTCCAAGAATCAGTTCCTTGTCGACTATTTAAAAAATTGTCCATTACGTTAACTTCGGTGGAAACTGCCTCGGCTAAAACACAGTGAAATTGAAATTACGAAGAGTAAGTAAAGTATAGTCGGATGACACGAAAAGTATTAGGAACGCACCTGGTGAAACGGAATTATTAACAGGAATTACTGCCAAAGCTTGACGAGCGGATCTTCTACGCGTTCCATCTGGTCTCCGCAAGAAATCTCTATTTGTTGGGGTATTCATCTCTTTCAGTGCAATAGAAAAATCTTCATTCGAGAATATGATTAATTTACGTGTATTTGTCCTCGAAAAATTGTTACTTAAACATAGGACATGATTTGTCAACCTTGTTTTGTGATAAAAACACGATAGTTCATTTTTTTCACGTATTGATAACCAGATGAAATTATTATCCAATAGTTAATAAAAAAATATACGTACGATCACAAAGAACATAAAATTTATAGAAAAAACGATCACGATAATGCGTCAAACATAGTGCAAGAAATGCGACTGGGAAATGGCGGGAATGAATCTAATTGGTCTATTCCGATATAACTCGCTGTTGGATGTTATTGTTTCATTTAACTAAAATTGATTTACTTTTGTCTCTATTAAACATATGTAGTAATATTGATAATTATACTTTCTGCGATCTGTGAAATTTTCTAGTTTCGTAATTTAATATAATTTTTATATTCATCTTTATATTCCTTTTTGCAGAATATTTAATCATTAACAAAATGAGCTTCAATTTTGCACGAAACTAGCAATTTTTTTTGGTTGTGTGATATTGTTATACCCTTTTGAAACAAATTTTTAAATAGTTTCCAATAGGATTAACAATCAACCAATCAAGATTGACATAACAGTACTTTAAGGTTAAGTAAGGTTATGTTAAAGAGTATCTAAGCACGTGGATGTCGCAGTAGAATATTGTCTGACGTATTTTAATATTGATTTTGAACTGTAACGGAGTTTTATTTTTAATTGTATTTTATTTTATTATTTTAGTATTTTATTTATAATTGTATAATATTTTTCAGTTGTAAATTGTACGAAACGATAAAGTAAGTATAAATATTGAAATTGGTTATAAGGCACGTATATACTTTATAAATATAAGAAGTAATTAAGCATCATCTTTTTTAGCATGGACGAATTATTAAACGACAAACGATTTGCTTATGTTGCAAGGGATCCTAAATTTAAAAAGATTCCAAAAGCAGAAAGAAAAGTGAAAATAGATAAAAGATTTCAGAGTATGTTTAAGGATAAAAAATTTACAGTTCAATATACTATAGACAAACGCGGTAGACCTGTAAATCAGACATCGTCAGAGAACCTTAAAAAGTATTATGATTTATCGAGCAGTGAACAAGAAAATGATGAGGAAGAACAGGAAAAGCCAAGCCAAAGGGAGAAGAAATTTAGAAAACATAAAAAGAAAGGAAGTACAAAGAATAAAACTCTTCGATTGAAGGAAAGTAATCTAGACAATAGTACAAGTGAGGATGCTACTGACTCTCCATTATTTGATAAACAATTATTATCTGACAAGTCGAGTAATTGTTTATTAAGTAATGAAGAGTCAATATCTAGGATTAAACCAAAAGAAGAGAGTGATGCAAATTCTAAGGAACAAAGTGACACCGAGTCTGAATCAGATATAGATGACATAACTAATGCAAGAAACTTAAAGTTAGATTTAAAAGAAAGTAAAAGACAATTGAATATTACAAGCAAACATGAATCTAAAAAACTCACAGATGACATCAAAGCAAAGTTAAGAAATTTATCTGTAAATTACGCTAGAGGTGAAGGGCTTTTAATGACAGACAGCTCCTCTGATGAAGCAAGTTCTGAAAATTCTGGTAATATATTTTAAACTAATAACTAATCTAATAGATAATTTTATATACATGGTATTTAGTAACAATGTGCATTTACCACTTAGATGAAGATATTGAACACAATTGGGGTGAATTAGATAAAGAAACAGAAACAACAGAGGAAATTACACACAGATTAGCAGTTTGTAACATGGACTGGGATAGAATTCGTGCTGTAGATCTAATGGTTTTATTCAATTCATTCTTGCCTACTGGTGGTTTTATTCGTTCAGTTACTGTAAATATTATTAATTGTATATTAATATATATTACCGCAAATATAATATAACTATATAAGTTAGTTTTCAATATTTTTATGAAAAATAATTTTAGATTTACCCATCAGAATTTGGTTTACAAAGAATGAAAGAGGAAGAAATTAAAGGCCCAAAGGAACTGACGGACATAAATAAGGAAATCGAAAATGAAAACGATGTAACAGTTCATTTCTTTATTTTTCTTAGAAATCTAAATGCCACTCTATATAAACTTAAAATGTATGTAATTTTCCAGAATGAGGAAGGATCAACATATCACATGGAAAAATTAAGACAGTATCAATTAAATAGATTAAAATATTATTATGCTGTTGCCGATTTTGATTCTTTTGAAACGGCAAATAAAATTTATTCTGATTGTGATGGTACCGAATATGAATCTACAGCAACAAAATTAGATCTCAGATTTATACCAGATGATATGGAATTTCACCAGGTATGTTACTGAAACCTAATGTATATAAAATGTATTCACTATATATTAGCTTGGATACTCTTTCTTTAAGACTCCTAAAGAGGTATGTAGTAAACTGCCAGACCCTACAAAATATCAACCAAGACAATTCACAACTACAGCTTTGCAACAAGTTAAAGTACAGTTGACTTGGGATGAGACGAATCCTGAAAGAATGGAGATTGCACAAAAACTGAATTCAGGAAAATTGAATGAAATTACTGACAACGATTTGCAAGCTTATTTAGCAACTGAGTCAAGTGATAATGAATCAGGTATTATGTTTTTAATTTTCTAATATAAATAATAATATTTTTATTATTTAATTAACTTTTTTTTTTATTATAAAAGGAAAAGAGGAAGGAAAGAAATCTCAAAATGAAAGTGATTCAGAAGCGGAAGAAAATGTTGAGCCAATTGAAAAATATAAAGCTTTATTGAAAGAGATAGAAGAGAAAGAAGAAAGCAAACAGAAAAAAGATGTTGAGTTAGAATTTACTTGGGGATTGGGCACAAAAGAGAAAGCTGAAAAATTGGTACAAGAAAGATTAAAGAAAGATCAGAAACTTACGCCATTTGAACAATATTTAGAGAAACGGAAAGAGAAAAAGAAAGCTAAACGAGAGGAGCGAAAAAAACGCAAAGATGGAGATAGAGATGTGTTGGACAGTGAAGATTCAGAAATGCTTTCTTCAGATAATGAAATTGAAAATAATAAATTGTCTTTTAGGGGGGGAAACACTATAGGAAATGATAGCTTTACTTCATCGGATAGCGAGGGCGAAGAAAAACGTAAAGCTGAATTAGAACTTCTATTAATGGATGAAAATGATGATGGTAAGCAACATTTCAATATGAAGAAGATTGAAGAGAACGCCACAATGACGAAGTCTAAACAGAAACGGTTGAGTAAGAAGAAAAACGGACAAAATCAAATAATAAAAGACGGCTTTGAAGTGAATGTACGAGATTCAAGATTTAACGCATTATATACATCCCATCATTTTAATATCGATCCAGCAGATCCACATTATAGAAAGACCAAAGGTAGTGAAGCTCTGATTAAAGAAAAATTGAAAAGAAGAATTGATAGCGATCATAATGAAGTGAGTAAAACTTGTTCGTACTTTTGCATATATCCCCTATATATATATCACATGTGTATTTTTGTTTGTTTCTTTAAATGTTTCAGATACCCACTAAAGAAAAAAAAATGAACTCTAATATTACAGTAGAACTGCAGTCATTAATTAAGTCAGTGAAGAAAAATGCCAAAAATATTTCAAGGCCTATAAAATAATTTCTTTTATATGCATTTTTTAATAAAATGTTTGTAAATATGCATGTATTTATATACGTATATTTAAGTTTCTTAATATAAATATCGAGTTTTCTTAATTCAAGCTATGTATGTATTTCTAAGAAAAAAAAATAATAGTCATGTATTTATTTTAAACTTTTTACATTATTTATTAATGTATTTTATATGAGGTATGACGCAGTAGAATATCGAAAAAAACAAAAGTCAGTGAACCTTGTCGCATTCTATGATGCTTCAGAAACAAAAACTTAGAAAATTTTGGTCGAGTTTCCCTTCTGCGATCCACGAGAATGGAATCCCACTTCTATGGTACCACCTTCCCCTCCCCACTCTAACGACTGGATTTAAAGTAAAGGAAAATACATAGCAATAATATCGAGCTAGTGCAAACAAGCCAGTTGTGGAATTCTCATGATAGAGTAAGATATAGCAATTATGTCTACAAGTACGCGGAATGTTTCCAACTGTTTTATGGACTAAATTTCCGTGAATTATGCCGAATATTCAGTTTCCAAGAAGGGGGAAGTGATGGATCGCGTTCCGTGACGCTCGAAGCTTTCGCGATAGTTTACGAGTGTAAATTGGGTTACCCGCCAAGATTCGAAAATATGACATTGATAAGGATAAATCGCTGTTTGGGATTGCGCAACTTGTGCGTATCCGCAAGGTAGACTCGAGCGAGCCTTCACATCTCTACGAAGTTCTGCGTATCTTGTATGTGCGAGATACAATTCTCGTAGGAAAAGAGACATTTTTAAGTTATTGTCTCTGACGCGCATCACGAAACACGACAAGAATTCTCAATGCCTTTGGTACCAACGATAACTATAAATTCTATTAATACGTTGGATTCGCAATTGTTTCTTTATATCACCATCTTTCTCTTTGCACAGATTTCTTCACGAGACATTATTGAATGCTGGGACTAGTGCTTGCTTGATGATTTCACATCACTTGTTTCTTTCATCCAACAATCAAAGTTCTCCAATTTTTCTGAACTGTAGGAACTTCCCTCCATTTTTGGTCACATTTTTCTCCTGTATTTTTGATGTTCCCCCTATTACATTCTGTCAACTTCTGTCACGGACTTTGACTCTGTGACCAAGTAATTTCACAAGTGGAATTACTATCAAGTTCTAATCAATAACACAATTAATATTAATGATACTTAAGGGTTTTGCATCATAATATTCGGTCATTAACAGTACGTCAGGTAGTTCTTGGCTTTTCTTTTTTTTTTTTTATTTCTCTCGTTTCATCCTTAGAAAGCTTAACATTTTCAAATACTGTTTTGATGTTCAACGTAAGATATATTAAACATGTTTGCAGTTAAATATGTAATCGCAGTGTCGGTTCTCCACTATACTAATCCATGTGAATAATACGATGTTCGGTGAGTACTAACGGGATTCGTTGTTTACAATTTTACAATATCCAATTTTAACTTATTGGCACGACATCGTTGCGTCAAGTAATTTTTAGTTATTGTTATATTCAAGTTCATTTGTTTTCATCTAGTTTGCATGCATAACCGAAATTTCCTCCTATCGCGGCCTTGTATCGATTTTTACAAATCGAGGGCGCGAACTAGCACGAAGAACGCTATTGTCTCGAAACGAGTGTATTCGTATCTAATCTAACCTATAATTTCATGCCTATAGCTTTTTCCTGTATATATAATCCATGTTTATTTGCCATCTGTTACGAATTAACAACAAACAAATATTTTAATTTTTGTCAAAAACATACACGACGGTAAATTACAAATATTTTAACAATATGAGATAGTAAGTGATATAATTTATGTTTGTTGACCAAAAATTTTAATTCAAGTTTTTATTTAAAATTTATGATTAAATATGTGTTTTTACCATTAGATCATGCTGGAATCGTAGTATCTATGGAGGATACAAAAAATGAGAGTATGGAGGAAGTAAATTTAACTTTAAAGCCTGACGAAGCTGAATCACAAGAAAAAATAGTGAAAAGTGATAAAGAGCAGACTGAAAACAAGAAAAATGTAGAATTAATGGAAGAAGCTGTAAAAGAGCAAGATGACATTAAAAATGATGTTGAAGAGGAGTGTGAAGATCAAAACATAGAATTTCATGAGGAAATTATAACTGAATTACAATCAGAAATTGTAATCGAGTCACAGACAGAGATTGTAACAGAATCACAGCTAGAAATTGAAACTGAATCACAGTCAGACATAATCAATAGTGAAGAAGTTGAGAATAGAAAAGATGCAGAACTTTCTGAAGAAATTTTAATAGAAGACCAAGAAAATTTAGTTATGACTATGGATGATAATACTGCAGATTCAGTGAATATAGAAACAGTGAGCGATATTGAAATGGATAATGAAAAAGTAAAGATAACTGATTCACAGGATTTGGAGTTAAATAAAAATGAGATCAATACTAATAAGCAACAATTGGAAGATAATTTAAAGGATATCAGTAAAGATAATTTGAAAGATATTTTAGAAACTGCCAGTAATGTGGAAGAGATATTCTCTGAAGAACAGTGCCAAAGTACACAGGATATTGTTACAAGTATATTAGATGATGTAAGAAGTGCAACTGACTTCAAAAGTATTTTAAACACAGAAACAGTTGTAGCGAATGAAATAGAAGAAGTCCTGCAAGAATCTGAAAATTTACCATTAGCTGAAGCTGAAATTGAAGAATTAACTAAAAAATTGCCACAGGATTCAGAAGATATCTTGAACAAAGATATGGACGATTCAATCTCAGAACACATAGATTCTCTAGAAGGATTGTTAGGCTTAGATTTAATGCCAGAAGGAGATGATTCATCGTTAAAAGCAACAAAAGCCGAAGAGGAACTTCAGAAGTCAGATCAGTTATCAAAGGTTGTAGACATGAGTCTTTTATTAGAACATTCTGATCCCACTTCTGACATGACACAAACCTCTGATTATATTACACATGTAATCAGTAGTTGTTTAACGGATAGAAGTCATATATCATTAGAAAAACCCAATGCAATTGAAATTGATGATGATAAAGTTAAAGAACCTGCAGCTAGTAATATCTTGGATATCAATGAAAGCGTAATTAGTGAGTCTATAGACAAAGATGAAAATGTTGACGATTTGCAAAAAGATTTAAAAGAAGGCACTGATTTGACAGAAAATGAATTGGACATGGATTTTGAAGAAGCTCAGCTGGAATCCGTAGGTGATCTTGAAGAAATAGAATCACAATCAGAAATAGATAAAAGCGATCTTGAAGGAGAAACTGAAACTACGAAAGATGCAGAACTTTCTGAAGTAATTGTAGTAAAAAGTCAAGAAAATTTAATTATTACTCTGAATGATAACAATACCGCAGATTCAACAAATGTGGAAACAGCAAGTGATATTGAAATGGAATTGGCTTCAGATATCTTATTGCACAACGTAGCTCACAGTAGTAAGAATGAAAATATGGATGATTTGCAAAAGGATTTAAGAGAGGATACTGATTTGGCAGGAAATGAATTAGACATTGATTTTGAGGAAGCTCAACTGGAATCCATAGATGATCTTGAAGAAACAGAATCACAGATAGAAATAATTAAAAGTGATCTTGAAGAAACAGAATCACAGATAGAAATAATTAAAAGTGATCTTGAAGAAACGGAATCACAGACAGAAATAGTTAAAAGTGATCTTGAAGAAACTGAATTGCAGATGGCAACTAAAAGTGATCTTAAAGAAATTGAATTGGAGACAGAAACATCTAAAAGTGATCTTGAAGAAGCTGAATTGCAGACGGCAACAACTAAAAGTGATCTTAAAGAAACTGAATTGGAGATAAACATAACTAAAAGTGATCTTAAAGAAACAGAATTACAGACAGAGTTAGCTGAGAGCAATGTTGAATCTATAATTAGAAATGATGTAGAACTTCCTGAAGAAATTATAACTGAATCACAGTTGGAAATAAATAAAATTGCTGTTGAAAAAGAACCGGTGAATAAAATGGATACAAATGCTATTGAAGAACAATTTGAGAATAAAATGGATACAAGTGATGTTGAAGAACAATTTGGGACTAAAATGGATACAAGTGATGTTGAAGAAGAATTAGAGAATAAAATGGATACAGAACTTATCGAGCAAGTTACAACTGAATCAGAACCAGAAGTAAATAAAAGTAATGTTGAAGAAGAATTTAAAAATAAAATGGAAATAGAACTTACTGAACAAATTATAGCTGAATCACAGCTAGAAATAAATAAAAGCAATGTTGAAAAAGAATCTGAGGGTAAGATGGATACAAAACTTACTGAAGGAGTTACAATTGAATCACAGTCAGAAATTACAATTGAATCACAATACAATTGAATCACAAACAATCAGAAATTACAATTGAATCACAATCAGAAATTACAATTGAATCACAATCAGAAATTACAATTGAATCACAATCAGAAGTTACAATTGAATCACAACCAGAAGTTACAATTGAATCGCAATCAGAAATTACAATTGAATCACAGTCAGAAATATATAAAAATGATGGAGAAACATCTGCAGATAAGAAGGAAATAGAACATATCGAGGGAATTATAAGCAATTTGCAGCCAGAAATAGTTAAAAGTGATATTGAAGAAGAACATGAGAATATTCTTGAGAAGATAGTAACAGAAGAACAAGAAAATTTAACTATTAATATGGATTGTGAAATTGAAAGTTTATCAAATGTGGAAGAGTCAAATAATATTGAAACAAGAGTGATTTCAGATATACTGTTACATAATGTGGATCAAGATAACAAGAATGAAAATACTGAGAATTTGCAGAAAGATTTAAGAAAAGATATTGACTTGACAGAAAATAAATTACACGTAGATTCTGAGAAAGCTGTAGTAGAATCCACAGGTAATTTTGAAGAAATAGAATTACAGTCGGATCCAGTCAAAATCACTGTTGAAGAAGTGTCTGAAAATCAAAAGGATCCAACAATTCATACAGAAATTATAACTGTATCACAACCAGAAATTGTAACCAAATCTCAGTCAGAAACAGAGAAAAATAATATTGAAGAGGAACATGAACGTAAGAAAGATATAGAACTCTCTGAAGAACTCATAGCAGAAGATCAAGAAAATTTTGATGTTAATACTTTAAATTCATCAAATGTGAAAAGACCAAATGATATTGAAACAGAATTAATTTCAGATGTACTGTTGCATAATGTGAATCAAGATAACAAAGATGACAATGTTGAGGATTTACAGAAGGAATTGAAAGAAGATGTTGATTTGGCAAAAGATGAACTGAACATGAACTTTGAAGAAGCTCCGCTAGAATCTATAACTAATCTTGAGGAAACAAAATCACAGCCAGTAATTGTAAAACATGATGTTGAAGAGGAGTGTGAGAATAGAAAGGACGTAAATCTTTTTGAAGAAATCGTAGCAGAAGATAATTCAGGAAATGATAATCTAACAGAAAATAATCCGGTAGAAGGTAATCTAACAGAAGATAATTTAACAGAGGATAATTTAGCACAAGATAATCTAGCAGAGTGCAATCTAATAGAGGATAATTTAGTAAAACATAATGTAGTAGAGAGTAATGTAATAGAAGATAATTTAGCATTAAATAATCTTGCAGAAGATAGTCTATCAGAAAATAATCTTACAGAAGATAATCTAGCAGAAAATAGTCTTGCAGAAGATAATGTAGCAGAAAATAATCTTGCAGAAGATGATCTAGCAACAGAGAATTTAGTTACTGATATGAATGACAATACTTCACCAAATGTGGAAAGATCAACTGATATTGAGATAGAATTGTCTTCGGATATCTTGTTGCGTAATGTGGATCATGATGAGAATT
Organism: Melipona quadrifasciata; assembly: GCA_001276565.1. Lineage (NCBI taxonomy): Eukaryota > Metazoa > Arthropoda > Insecta > Hymenoptera > Apidae > Melipona > Melipona quadrifasciata. The sequence goes on along the minus strand of KQ435727.1, from coordinate 209,833 downwards.
TAGACGATACTCCGACTGCCATAGAAACATCTCAACCTAGTTCTGAAATATCCGAACTTGAATCGGCTGTTAAATTTCTACAAGAGTCTGAAGAACAAGCAATGGACTCGCCGTTGGTATTATCTCCCAAAATGATGGAAAGTGTCGTAGATGATATATCGAAAGAGGCAGATGCATCTCTATTTGTACACGAAGACATGTGCGAGAATACGTCAGAATTGGAAGCGGAACTGCAGAAAATTGCAACGGATTCTATTTCCATTTCTGAAGCGGAGATTATTTCGGAAGCTGCAAAACTGGAAAGTGAAAGGAAACTTGTCGAACAAATTAAGATTGATGCTTTGAAAGGTAAGTTTGAGATAGATGATGATAAAGAAACAATAAATGAAGACGTAATCGAAGAGAAAGTAACGATATCCTCTGAGACGAAGTTCGATATAACAGCTTTAGAGAACATTGAGATGCAGCAAGTATCAAATTTAGAAAGCAATAAGGTATCTGAAACAATAGTAACTTTATCCCAGAATGTTTTAAAGACATCCGAATCTATACCAAAAGTTTCTATTTTAGAGGAACGTTTAAAAGAACCACCTAAGATAGAAATTCCTACTACAGACCTGACGAAAGTTTCAATGTCTCCGAGTATCTCCAAAGACAGTCTTTTGATTCAAAAGGATGCAAAATTAATTGCCTATCAAAAGATGTTGGAGTCGCCGAAGATATATGATAAATCAGAGCCGAAGTTTGTTGAAACACCTCGAAAGGATTCCGAGAAACATGATTTCGAAAATGTTGGGTCACCAAGAATTATTCTAAAGATAGCAAAGTCTGCAATCACTGATTGTGGCGAGCCGAGATCTCCTAAAAGTCCAAAGATCAGATCAGCGACCAATTCACCGAATCCTGAAGATAGCCCGGGTCAAAAACTGGGTAAAATAAAATTGAAATTATCTAAAGGGGGTCATCCTTCTATAATATCCAATGAGAATATCGAAGAACTTGGACAATGGTATTCGGAAGGCTCGTCATCATTATCTCCTCTTGGTATGAAGATTAAATTGTCAAAATCCGGGGATGCATCTATAGTTTCCACTGAAAAATATGAATCGATTGATGATTCTAAAGAAGGTAAATATAAATTTGAAGAAACTATGCGGACAGAATCACCAATTGGAATGAAAATCAAGTTGTCAAAGAGCGGTGATGCGTCTATAGTGCAACAAGATACAAAAGAGATGCAAATAAAGCACAAAGATAAGTTGGATATTGTTCAGGAAAGTCCGAAGAGAACGGAATCTCCAATCGGAATGAAGATTAAGCTTTCTAAAACTGGAGACGTCTCGATAATACAATCCGAAAGGCAAGATTTTTCGGAGGAATATAAAGATAATCTACAAATGAAACCAAAGGAGAAACTCGAATCATGTTACGATTCTCCCAAAAGAACTGACTCTCCTATAGGAATGAAAATCAAGTTGTCTAAAAGTGGGGATGCCTTAATTGTTTCTCCTGACTTACCAGAAGAAAGTAAAGATGTCAGCAAAATGAAAGATAAATTAGAATCATCTCCAGAAATTCCAAAGAGAACGGAATCCCCAATCGGAATGAAGATTAAGCTAGCAAAAACAAAGGGTGGCGGAGCTTCTATAATATCAGTAGAAAATGCTGAAGAGGCAAAAGATATTCCAGATATTCCTAAACGAACGGAATCACCACTTGGAATGAAGATTAAATTGTCTAAAACAGGTGACGCATCGATCGTTCATTTAGAAGTGTTAGATGAAATTAAAGATAAATTGGATACAGTACAAGATACGTTAAAATCATTAGACCCACCATATATTGAGAGCTCGCAAGAAGAACAATCAGTAGAAACCATGCATGAAGCTTTAAAAGTTGAATCGCCCCTTGGTATGAAGATCAAGCTTTCTAAGTTTGGTGATGCATCTATAGTTTCCTTAGAAAAGCAAGAACAAGTGGAAGGTAGTCCCAAGAGAACAGAATCACCTCTTGGTATGAAGATCAAATTATCTAAAACTGGTGACGCTTCTATCATACAAACTGATATATCTGAAGATGCGAGTAAAACGACGCGAACAACCGAGACAGAACATTCTAAAACTGACGCTTCTCTAGGTATGAAAATAAAGCTGTTGAAAACTGGAGACGCCTCTATAGTCGATCCAGAGAAGAAAGATAAAGAACAGAGACGTCGAGACACTGAATCATCTCTAGAGATGAAGATTAAACTATCTAAAACGGGTCATCCAACGATTGTAGCTTGTGACAATCAAACGGAAATATACAAGTCCAAGGAAGTTATCGATCCATCTCAAAATCTTGCTCAAAGATACAAAGAGGCTGGACAAGCCATACATAAAGAATCTGCTCTAAAGATTCTTAAAGCTGGACATTCGACCATTTTGCAAAGTAATCGTTCAGAACTAACCATTGAGCCGGTGCAAATACAGGGAAAAAAATTAGAGAGTGTGGTTGAAATGTCTCCGAAGCGCAAGGATATCACCATCGCACCGATCGACTCGAAAAAATCTAAATTGGAAACTCAACTCACTCAAATTTTACCTGAAGTTACTATCCAGCCAGTGACGTCCAGGGAACAGAAGCAATTCCTGTTCGATCCAAAAAACAGTGCGATTAGTCTCCAACAGATGAATGTGATAAATCAGGAAATTAGTATTACTCAAGTGAGACCAGAAAAATCGTCCGATGTTTCTATGAACGAGAAACTGAAGGATATTCTATCAAAGAACGTATCTGGTTCCCCGTTGAATTCTGACTGTGAAATTATAGAACACCGACCAGAATTGATAATAGTAAACGAGAACTCAAATTCTAGCCAGGATGTTGTGATAATAGAAGAAGTAACTCCCAATAGAATGCCAGAAGTTAAAGTGCCCAAGAAAAGAGGTAGACCCAGAAGGAATCCATTACCACAAGGAATTACTCATCCTCCGCCTCATATGTTAATACCTAGGGATCCTTTGTCTTTAGACGATACACAACAAATGCAACAACCACAAGTACCTCATTTCCAAGAATCCAGAGAGAATGAAAGACCTAAGAGAACCTGCAGGAGCCAGAAGAGTTATGCACCTCCTAGAAGAGGTAGAGGACGAGGTTTGTATCTTTTCATACTTTCTATGTGCAAGTATTAAATATTCTTTTATTCAACCATTATTTTTGTTTGTTCCCTTTTTTTGTTTTGTTTTTGTTTTTACTTCATTAGGTAGAGGAAAACGAAAATTGGACACTGTGGATCCTCAAATTATGAAAAAGCCTAGGATAGAGCAAGATTTAAACGCGATAGAAGCTTCTACGACCGCTGTAATAACAATAGACGATTCTGGACTGCATCAAGAATCCTTTGGAAAGTCATCGGAGTTGTACAAAGCTCTTAAGCAACCAGCAATGGATTCCAAGATTGCTAATTCTTCGGGTAAAATTAACAAGAAGATTATAGGACAAAAGAATAACGGTGTAAAGACTCTAATAATAACACATTTCCAGGCTCCACGAGTATGCAATTGGAGACGAACAAAACATCGGAGATGCGGCTGCCTAAACCAATATCAAATGACGTCACAATTAAGGATAAAAGATTGGCCGAAATAGTTCCTGAGAGAGTGCAAAAGACTGCAACGAAAATTGATTCCGATAACAAATTTGATAAACCAACGGATAATACAAAATTGGAAAAAGATATGTTAATACCACCTGGGCATCCAAATTGGTTAACACCAGTATCGAAACGAACAGAAAATACTACAAAACATGAGAATATGTCTACAGTACAAGTGATAGATGAGGAAACAAGAATGAGTGCAGAATCAGGTTCCAGATCTCAGACTCCAGCTAGAAATATTTCTGCACCAGGTATGGTTCTTGTATTTCTTACAAATTATACTACTTACTAATTTTATAAATAGTGCAATATTGATATTTTATATTTAAGATTAATCATTATAAACTTGTAATATAGATAAATAACAGTAA
>KQ435727.1:186874-202028 GCA_001276565.1 Melipona quadrifasciata | reverse complement strand
ATTAAAAGTTTTATAATTTATTAGTTATACATCTTTTAAAAAAAATACTGAGAATTATAATAGGTATATATATTTAAGGGGAGTATGATGAAATATAAAACAAAATAGCAATTTCTTAAAAATATATATCACTTTCTTTATTTTTCTTTGCAATATAATCCTCGGAATAGTATTTTGTTGCGAGAGTTGTATGCCTTGCAAATATCTTTTTACATATTTATAGTAACGCAGTATCCACGTTGTGAACAGTATGTTTCATGTGTGCACGTATGCACACGTAATTGATAACCAATTGTCATTTTCGAAACTAATTACATTTTATAATACATTGCAAAAGTGTTTTAGATTATTATTTAGTAATATGTACAAGAAAATAAGATTGCAATATTAAAATCGACTAAACAATGTCCAAATTGTAAAATACAAACTTTGGTATATCGTTGCATGAATATTATACTGTCAAAAATATTCTAATATATATATGTATAGCATATCATTTTTGTACAAGACGTTCATGTTTCTAAAGCTTTAGATCAATTATGCAGAAACTACCGAGGATTTAAACAATATCTTTTTGCGAAATAGACATTTTTTTTTTTTTATATCGTTTTGCAAAACTACATGCCTGCCATTAAAATACAAAGTTTAAATGATAGCGGAACAACATCGGCAGCATTTCAAAAGTGAAAGAAGACAATCATTGAAAAGTGCGTGTTTTGAAATTCCACATATCGGTCCATTTTCTTTTTAAACTTCTTTAAACTAAGAGATTAGAAAAGTCATAAACTAGATTTTTCTTTCATATTTGATGTTGAAATGTACAATTTTCCCTAGTACGTCTGATATTTCTTTTTATATTCTTGATATATTTATATCAGTTTACTTTGAGCGCTACTATAAAAATGAGTGTGCACGCTTTCAAATTCTTCCATAAAATCACACACTTAACACTCCGCACGTATCGTGAAATTGTGAAAAATAGAAAATAACTTGAGCAAAAAACGAGGCATAGCATACAGCACACGTTATAAGATGGCATAACGTGTTTTGCATTACGTAGAACACTTATACTAACGAGACAAAATGATTTAAAATCACTAACGTCTCGTTGACTAGCCGAATATAAATACACTATTGACAGATGTCAAGTAAATTCTGAGCAAACCCAACAAGCAATCAGTAGAAAAGGTGAAAAATAACGTTTACATTCGAGCATCGATACTGCTAAGTAATTATCTTTTAGAATATAAAGTTTTACAACCGTGGTTGAGTTTCCACATAGCCGTTAATCATTTCCATATTCGTACTAAAATTAATTTGTTCTTTCATATTCACTGACTGAAATAATTTAAACGGCAAATAAAATCTTTGTAATCCTTTTACGAGACAATGTTTTGTAAATAATTGACAACGTAAAAAGCATTGTTAGGCTTTACTCATGTCTAATACCACATATAGATAAGAAGGTACTGAAATTATGTAAGTGCGTTGCCGGTATAATAGTAGTAACTAAATTTCGTGTAGAAAATTTAGAAAGAATGTCCTGAATAAAATTCGGCCCTGGCGAACTGCCGACTTTGTAGAAGATGCGTAGATTGCATGACGGATTTACAGTTTGGGATCCCTTTGTAAGCTTACATAATACGTATTCGAATGCTTCTGTTAATTCGTCTATAGTTAACTCTGTAGAAGATAAATTCGTTTCCGTGGCTAAATTACCAGTTGAATTGGACGAACCTAATTAAGATAAAATAATTTTTATTTGTTTATGAAAAGGTGAAAAAAAATATTTAAATAAAAATATGTACCAGCAGACATATAACACACAATCGCTGAAACGGTATTTTCATAATTCCATCTACGTCTTATTGCCACTTTGAAATTACCTACGCATTTACCAGTCTCTTCATCTGTAATAAAATCATTTTTTAAAATGTGGCTTATTAAAAATTAATTCTTTTTATACTTACATTCAAACCTATTATTATCTCTATGAGCCCAAACGCACCATTCAACCTGAGCACCACGTGGAAGATTTGGTACAACGATGTAATCCACAATAGCATTATTTGTTCGTTTCTCCCATTCCTTTCGTGCGTCTGGTATATAACTAGAATGAGTCAAAAAACAAATACCTTGCACAATATCCCTGAGTTGCGTATTCGAGTCCATAGCTTTGACAATACGATCTATATGCCTCAATGTTAAACGACATTGTCTTTTAATATTTAAGTCCAGAATAGTCATACTACCAGGCACCAGTGGTATTTGTCCAGCAACTGAGATAATGTCACCCACCTATCAAATAAACAGTTAAAATTTATTCAAATTATTGTGAAAAATGATTTTTTTTTTTTTTTTATTAGTTTATACGTATACTGATCAAAATAGATTCAAAATTGCCGCTTAAATGTTTCTTTATATTATTTATAAAATGTTCAATTTCTTATTTTCATTCTAAAAAATTTTATTTTGTTTACCTCACTGTTGTGTTTCTTTTGTAAACCAGATGTGTGTGCGTGCGCGTATAAATGCGCACATACACACATTTTGTCTACATATACACACAGAGGACGCGCACGCAAATTGGTTTGTAACGGTAGTACACTCACACGAACGGCTTGAGAATAAGGACCAATGTTTGCAGGTGCCCAGTGACTTATGCTCTGAACATGCATTGTATGTCGTTTGTGAATTTTCTTATCACCACAGTCTTGAGTTTCTTTATAGGCTATAGCATCAAGTACAACATGTATATTTAACGGACATTCCACGCATACGCGGACTGGTGGATTTGTCTTGCTCAAACATGAGATATAAACCTCGTTTATAGATATGTAATTCGACATATCTTTTATATATAACGTTACGGCAACGATGTCCGATATTTGAAGACTTTCCTTTTTGACTAGACCTAGACAGTCGATACGCGTGTTTTATCAATCTACATCAAATCCAGAATACGATATTACACGAAAAAAAATTAACTAAAAGATGATTTAAAAAACTTAAAGTTTACCTACTGCTTAATTTCTCCAATGCCTCTCGCATCGCAGATTTCGCATCCGGATGTTTACCAGCGATACCACCAAACCAGAACCAGCCAGTTCGATTTCTATTCACTACTGGCACATCGGGATAATCTTCTTCCTCGTATAAAATTTCCATAGGACTCGGAGGATTAAATTGACCTGAATTATTACATGTTACGTTGAAGTAATTTATTACACAACGAACAAAATAACTTAATCGATTGAAGTCTACCAGAATTTGAAGTCCTTAAATTACTGCCTGTACGTTCATCACGTTCATCATTTTCATCTTCCGATAAATTACAGCCGTCGTGTAACTCTGGTCCAACTATTTCTGCGATATAATCAAATGGGGTTTTAATAGGAACATTTTTTAATCTTTCTTGTAACGTTAATTCTTCTATACCATTTTTAAAAGTTTTTTTTATTTAAGTTCAAAAATTCAAAAATTCATAAAAATATAAAATATTTCAACTTACATTTTTTTCTTGTACATGAATTTTTTTAAAGTTTATATATCCGACGGGTGCTATGTTATCATTTGAATGAACTACACTTTCATATTCGTCTCTAAAATTAAAAAAAATAGTATTTTTTTAGCTACTTGCTTAATATTAAAATTATGTTGAAGATAGATTTAATAACTTACATTACAATACTTTTACTAAATAACGGACAATCTAATATGAAGGTTTCATATTCTCCTCCTTCTCCACATATGTTAACACCATATTTTTCTTTCTATAAATAAACATATAACTATTAATATAATACATGTATTTGCTTGTTTATTATTTAGATAAATTTTCTTTGCATATATTTTTTATATGGGTTATATGAATTATTTACATTTGGAATATTTCCAAGATAAAATCAAATATTTAGTATTAAATTAATCATTAAGACATTTTACTTACTATTTTGGCAAGATGAGATTGCATTTCAGAAAGTGATTTACCCAAATGCCTTGGTTCAAGGCCTAAAGCTGCCACTTTAATTATAACTGCATTTACAGAACTTTCTATCATTTCCTTCAGTAATTCATCTTGCTCCCTTCTCCATAGATATGACAAAGAAACAAGTCCTAAACGACTACATCTGGAAAAAAACTTTCATTATTAGATATTTTTGTCATTATTAAAATAAAAATAAAAATTTATATTTTCTATTTGAAACTTTTTCACAGAAATTAAATATTTAACAAAAATTTGCGTAATTGTAATTACACATTTTCCACACGAATTCGTTGATAATCACTCAGAATAGCTCCTGATGAAACAGCTTCTATATTCTCTTTTTCCTAGGAAGTTAATGAAGTTAAAATAATTAAACTAATACAATTATTCTATGATGTGTTTTTTACACCTTACCTTCACTTTAGTTAACAACCTAAAGAGATCTTCGACTTCATCATTTTCTGTTGGATAATAATATTTTTCTTGCATTTTTGATCTGCCAAAGGTTGGTTCACGATACATTGGTAAACCTATAGCTTCTGCAATATATTCAACACCTTGATATCCAACAGTTTGAAACATAAATGAATCTAGTTCATCTATAAATCAGTTGTTTCATTAGTTATCAGATATTTAAACAAATTAAAAGATTTTATTATCTATTATTTACCTTTTCCAACTGGATATAAATTAGCTAGAGCCACAATATCATGACCTGCAGCTATACATTGCATCATGTTAAAGCATGAATCTTTACCTCCACTGACTAGTGCAACAACCCTCATTTTGCTTAATTTACACTCAGAATCTCTCAAAAAAATTTATCAAGAGCTTAAGAGTATAGTTAAATCTCAATATATTGTTTTAGACAAACATCTGTAATAAAACAATTAAAAGAATTCAATGACGATGATAATCTTGTCATATTGGCGAAAGCAAATTTTTTTATGATAATAAACAAATAAAATCACAAATATTTATTAGATACAGACATGTACATTTATATCCATATGTGAATGCACAAATAATATAGAAAAAATATCTCAATAACTCATTTATTAAAGTCATTCCTTTATTTATGGCAGTTATATTAAGACAAACTATGTAAACACAGATTAACAAGTATTTATTATCAGGGATAAAGAAATATGTAAGCTATAAACAACATAATGATAGGAGCTTATTTAACATATTTAAAATGTACATGTGTGTGTGTACGTGTGTGTGTGTGTGTATATATGTGTATGTACGCGCGCGCGCGCGCGTGTGTGTGTATGTATACATATATTATTTGCAAGTGTATATCAAGCCAAAATTAAATTTACAATGTATATACACATATCTTTCTTGAATAGTCTAATGTATAAATAATACAATGTAAGCATTATTATTTCTCAATAAACAATTAAGAATATATTTAGAAAAATTTTTTTTATCTTTTCTTAATTTTAGCATACTTTCGAAAAAGAAAACGATATGTAGTAGCTCACTAAATAAAAAAAAAATCTTACAGAAAAAGAGAATGAAAAAGATATCGGATATTCAATTTAACTTATTAATGTGTGTAACAATTGGCTGGTGAACAAAAATTAATCACTGTACTATTCTAAAGAGTAAACGTCACATAATGCGAAAAGAATCTCAATAGGACTTAGATTCTTTTTAGGAGAGTTATAGAACTTGATAATTTTGAGTAAAAAATCTAACATTAATGAGATGTTAGAAAAAAAAATTGGCTATTATTAAGGGAAAAAAGAATACCTACGGAGAGATTTTTTGGTTATTGCCGATCTCGGCTAAACGAGAAATATTACGGAATGACGCCCAGCAACGAATTGCACGGGGAACGCAAACGATAATTTCGAACTTATGTATGCTAAAATAAACTCTAAATTCTCAACAAATGTAATATTTACATTAAATTGGTGACGAAAGTTCCTTACACGGCAAAGTCTATCAGAGACTGCGATTGCTTGATAGTGGCGCCTCTCCGTGATAAAACTTTCAACATAAACTGTAGAATTGAGGTTATGATTTGTTTTAATTCTACAATTGTTTGTAATAGTTGTTGAACAAGTTGCTTTTTGATTTTGTCTTTGATATACGCTGTATTTACGATTATCGTAAAGTAATATTTGAAATTTGGCAAATTTGTTACAAAAATTGACTTTGCTTTTGAGAAATTCTCAGGTGTACTTCGTGTCACTATACTCCGTGACATCATCAGTGTATAAAATATATCGATGTCTCGTTCAATCTGTTCCTATATGCTATAATTTACTAACTGTGATATAACTTAAACCAAATTGTAATTTAATCATAATTTCTTCTTTCTTGCATGTGTATTATTTATTATTTTTCTATAGTTCCACTTATATCATAAAATAACGATATGATCTACTGCAAAAATAAAATATGTATGTAGTATCAGTAATGCGTATTAGGATAAAATTGGATTGTAAGAATTTTCAAATTCATGCTTTTTCGAATTACATAACTTCGAGTCATTTGTTTATTAACATTAGCGTCACTTGTTTAAGAATTTATTTGACATATTCCAATTAATAGAAATAGATTATTGAAACTGATATATACGTTTTCATTTACAATACGAGATAAAATCATAATATTTCCATAATATTTTCTATGATATAACAATATTCTAGAATCATTATTCATTATTTAGTTTATAAAAATAAACGGATTTCTAAATGGATTCAAAATCGTCATGTATTTCTACACTTAACGTTAATGTTAACGTAATTCCACTAAAAATTGAAAGTTTTATTATTTTTATATATAGAATTTCTTTATTTAAGTTTCAAATTCAATCAAAAGTACTTTTACAACAATTATGAAGGAGTTATTGCAAATATCTGATTTTTGAAAATACAATTAATTTCGAAATATATTGAAAATATACGTTGCCATCTTTACTTAGTAAATCGTTGACCAATCGGATCACTTTCAATAAGCAGCCATTTTACTTTCGCTACGGTCACACGAAGCGCGAGCCAGACTCTACGGAGTACGGTGTAGTCGCTTTCATTGCAAGTTTCATTGGTTTTCCGTAGGAAAACTCTTCGGTAGTGTAATAATCTGGTACAAAATAAATCGAAGAAAGGCTGAAAAATGGTTTTGGCCGAGAGAAATTCGGAAAACGTTAGAAACGGACGGAGATCGAGAGGCCCCAGCCCTAATGGACAGACGGAATCTTCGAGCGAAGAAGACGGAGGTACCAATTTCATATTGGACTTCAATTATTGTTTAATCATTGTGATCTTCTAAAGTCTTATTTCAATCAATATATCATATATATGTAGCAACTCTAAGAATATATTCTTCTTGGAAAGTTTACACATTTTTATATTGATCGAACGCGAAAATCCGTAAGGATCTTCAAACAGCGCGCCCCACTTTTCCTCTTTTTAAGCTTCTCTAATTTTCAACCAATTCCTATGAATATTTCTATGAGGCAAATTTTTAAAAAACTTGTTTAATTATACCGAATTGTCTTATTTGCGTATATCGTTCAAATAATATATTACTTTTTCTGACCGAATTAAATAAAATACTATTAACTCTATATGTGTAATTATATGTTAGAGTAATTTGTAGCAAGTAATGTATTAAAAATCATGTAAATGAGAGAATTATATTTTTCATTTCAATGAGAATTTTTTTTTTCATTTCAGTTTTTAACATTCTGTATTTAACTATGCAATAAGTTCACTCACATTTTTTTATTGATTTAAAATTTTTGCATTTATTAAACATTATTATTTCCCCAAGTTCCAGCAGAAAAAATCCGCGTTGGAAGAGATTATCAAGTCATTGTTCCAGAGTTTGTTCCAGTCAGTGGTATGTTATTTAAACAGAATTATTTCTAAAAGATTTTTTCATTATTTCTCAATTAAAATTTAAATTATCTTTTCTCAATTAAAATGATTCTTAATTTCATACTTTTACCTTCATTATAGATTTTATATTTTAGAACGACGACTAGATCAATGTCCTGACAGGGCACTATTAGTATGGTCTCCCACTACTGATATACCTGATCAGAAATGTAAATATAAATTGTTTTAGTTACTTGATTTTTTATAATGCACTGATATCATACAAATTTATTGTTTTTTTTTTTTGTAGTGGACGAGTATATCATATTAGCAAAGGAAAAATATGGCTATAATGGAGAACAAGCATTAGGAATGTTATTTTGGCACAAACATAATTTAGAACGTGCTGTATTAGATTTAGCTAATTTTACACCATTTCCTGATGAATGGACAGTTGAAGATAAAGTTCTTTTTGAACAAGCATTTCAATTCCATGGGAAAAGTTTCCATCGAATTCGTCAAATGGTAGAATCTTTTCTGAATTAAAAATTAAAAAGTTGTATTGTAAAAAATACAAAAATTATTATTTATATTTTTATTATTTTGTTTTACATTTACAGTTACCAGATAAATCTATTGCTAGCCTTGTTAAATATTACTATAGCTGGAAAAAGACAAGAACTAGAACATCACTGATGGATAGACAAGCAAGAAAGCTAACAAGTGGTGGAAAAGAAGGAGAAAATGGTAGTGAAAATGGAAGTGAATTAGGCTCCAATACAGATAGTGAATCAGAAGAAAAAGTAAGACATTTTTTAAATATCTAACAAATGCATGCATTTTCTCGTTCTCTCTCTATTTAGAATAATACTTCAAATCATAAACTACCATAATATCAGTTTCAAATGTTCTAATAATTAGAAGTATAAAAATTGTATTATATTAATTAGAATAACAAATTTGTTTTTGTTGCTTGTTATTTTTTTTATAAATAAAATTAGAGCTTTTTGTTTCTTAATTTTGCTACATTTTCATCGAATTATTTTAAGTAAATTAACATTTGTGCTATTGCGTGTGATAGTGTTCTCCTCTTGCTGCATTTTAATGCCATGGCACTGGCTCGAAATCATGTATATGTATATATATACATATACATATATAATATGCAGTAATACACATCTAAAAAATGTATCCACACGGTAACGTATTCCATGCGGTGAATAAAACGAAAATAATAAGAACACTGATCTACAATTGGTGGAAATTATTAGAATTACGAATTAAGAGATGAATATGAAATGAATATGCTTCATACATTTCTTTTATATATTCATATAAAAGGAAAAAGTTTCAATTTAAGTATATAACACTTCTCGTATCTCAATAATTTTCTGAACTATTAAAAAAAGCTATGTAACATCAGTAATACAAGATTAAAGTTAGTTAAATTATCGTTGTATCGTGTGTGAACGTAAATATGGAACGTTCTAGAAATGGACGATCCACCGCGGAATACGTCGTGGAAAGAACCAAGCTGTGCCAGGAAGCCAAGGCACTGACGCCAAAGCCCCATCCGACTCGGAAAACGCCCCTCAGGTTCAGGTACTCAGCCTAAACCTTACCCTGTTGCATAGCATAGTATGCTTATTATATTTTGCTACTTTTCTTTGTCGTCCCGTATTTATTGTTTCCCTGTCGTATATTTTTCTTTCTTTATCAAACAAAACAAAATTTTGCGAAAATAATTTACATAGTAGAACTGATAGGCTGAAACCTTACTGAGGAAAAAATGTTGAAGCCCAAAAATTGTCTGATTGATAGACGGAAATTTACATATCTCACGAATTTGTTAAATTCGAAAAAATTGGCTGTTTATTACTTTAAAAGTTTACCAAAATCATAGAACTACAAGAAGTTCGGAGCTTCTGATTTTTTATGGCGGGCCGAATTAATATTTCCGGATAGAGTTTTAAATATGCCCATGTATATATTTCATTCTTTTTGTAATAAAAGAAAATTTCTAGAGATTAGTTTAGATACATGTTAAAAAATGTTAACTGATGGAACGGGTGGGGGGATGGCTAGAATATATTTAAAAAGGGTATTATGTGTTGTAGGGCTCGTGTAGCAATTGTGGCGTTGCTTGTCATAGTGTTCGTGCGACGCCGAAAGGACACGCGTGTCACAGCTGCTATCTGCACTGGAGGTCAGTGAGCGCAAGTTAAATAAAATTTCAATAATTGGAAAATCATTAGAGCTCTTTTTGAAATTAGAATGTTCATGCACGTGTTTCATTATGAACTAAAAAATTACAAGAGATTAATTTTAAATGTTACTAAGATAATAATACTTATAAATAAACTTTTTAACATATACTTTTATAAGAATGCATGAGCATTCTTATTTATGTGTTATTTAACATCTGTGGGAGTTAAAAAATCAGAATAATTGTAGATCAGATATATTCACTGATTTAAAGAAAGCAGAAGTTTACAAATTTATTTAAATGATTTAGGCGAACTGGTGTAGCAAGACCATTAAGTTCCATGCCAGGTCGAACAAATAAAAGAAAACCACCTCGCGGTCTTGTTGTTAATCATGATGATTTAGCAGCATTGGCTGGCCAACCTACTCAAGCAAACAACAGCTTACAAGCGATTGACACCGAAATTGTTAGCCTAAAACGCCAAGTACGTTTTCACAATAAAATAACATGAAACGTGTGGATACATTTTTATATGAAAAATCGATATTATTTATTGTTAACAAAACCTAAAATACTTAATTTTTTATTTTGAAATATAGATTCAATCGAACAAACAACAAGTGAGCGCAATGAAGCGTAAAACAACTGACGGTATTGATGATCTACGGCCACCAGAAGTGTCCAGTCGTATAAATGCTCGTTGGACAAATGATGAATTACTCTTGGCTGTTCAAGGTGTTCGAAAATATGGGAAAGATTTTTCTGCGATTGCTGATGTAATTGGAACTAAAACAGAAGCTCATTTGCGATCATTTTTTGTAAATTATCGACGAAGGTATAATTTAGATGCAGTCTTAAAAGAATATGAAGCTGAAAATGGCCCGATATTAATTGACGATGAAAAGGAAGAAAAGGTAAAGTAATTTACTTTGCTTAGAATATTACTTAGGATATTGCTTAAATATTAGATAAATATTATTAGATATGAATGTTTCAGATGGATGTTGATCAACCAAATGAAACGGCAGAATCATCTCAAAAAACGAAATCATCCGTAGGACTTGGACAAACGGCTAAATAACAAATGACTATACTTTTGAATACGAGCAAACGTGAAAAAAATAATCACAGACACTTTGATAATCGATAATATCATGTAAAAGGTATTTGTTTATAACTTACTATTTTTACTTTTAATTTCACTTTTTGTTGCGTATTGCTGATGCATAGTTCAATACTACATTAGGAATATCAAGTAGGAGCAACAGTTTCCGTTAAACTTGTGCGTAAATTAATAATCCACAAAATACATACATGGATATTTATTAGTAGGAACGAAAATGTGTGAATTTATTTAAGTAGATTTATTTTTAATATAGTATATTTGCATATGTCTAAAATGGAATTTATATTAAGCAATATAAAGGAACTGTAATTCCATTAAAGACATTTAGCATGTAATTATAAGAAAAAGATTAAAGATTAAATTAATGTAAAGATTAAATTAATGCATCCAAGTGCAAATATAAGAAGCATTTTTGTAACATCCATTGTATGCAATTATGGATGCAATAATTTTTTTTTTTTCGAATGTATTCTGTAGCATGTAATATTTTTAGGTACTCATAAGGGTATACAGAGTCCCATTTTAACTAATGAAAGTAATTTAAATACAAAATTATTCGTTTTTATTGGAGAAAAATTCAAATAAATGAATGAAAAATTGATAAAATTGTAAAAATATTGAAAAAATTATATAGTTTAGAATATTAAGAAAATCAGGTATCAGGTTTAGTAAATTCAATTTATATATAGTAATAGAATTAATAATAATTTCATATACGAATAATTAATGGAGTTTAACGATTTTTTATCTGTGCTCAAATATCAATTAATTAATTACATGTTCTGAAATTTTGTTAAAATAGTAACATTATGTTTGTATTAATTTCAAATTTTGCATGTATTTTGTGTCAACTTCTATCTTGTACATTTAATTTTTTGTAAAATATTTATGACAAATTTACATGATTCATATAAACTTAGAGTAAAAAAAATATACATAGATGAAAGAAGAAGATAAAAAGAGCAATCAATTTATACATTTCATTAACTTATTTCATTTATTTAAAATGTTTTTTAGACAGTTCTCGTGGTGATTTCGTAATTATATAAATCGGAAGAAAATTCTCGTCTTGTGCCTATGCATTTTTGGGCGTATGAAAAAAAGAGAAACAATAGCAAAATTCGAAGAAATTTTTCCCTTTGCTTCCTGTTTGCATATTATCTATTTAAAATATAACATTTAAATTTATCGAGAATTAGACAATCTTATATTCTGTATTGAAATAAATAATAAAGACCTGGATAGAAAGAGAAATTTCTTCCAACTTTTAAATTTTTCGTATAGTGGATTATAGTTACTCAAAACTCTAGCAATTTCAGCTATAGTTCACATCATTAGTGAAAAAATTAGAAAAAGTTTAACGCAATCATTGTTAAATTATTTTACTTGAAATATGAAATCAATGATTGCGTTGAATGTTGTATCATTAAAAGAAGAATGCTCAACAAAAGAATACACTTTTATTCAAATTTTAACTGAAAGAATTTAATATTTTATTAAAATACATCACAATAGAAATTTCTTTTATTAGTTTTATAAAAAAGTAAATTTGAGGAGTTGAAAATTGTGCTATTAAAAATATCAAATGAAGGAGAATATATTTTTATGGCTTGCTGCTACATACTCAATCCAAATGTATAAAAAAAAAAGAGAAAAAGTAATGGTTCCTGATATTTCTATTATATTATACAAAATTATATGTATATTAAAATTGTCCGTATTTCAAAATAATGGTGCTTCTATATTTAAAAGCACAAAATTTTGTATTCCTATAAATAGGGAATATTTTAATTGTAATAAAAGATTCTATTGAATAATTTTAATTGAACAAAATATTTCAGAAAGGAAGGCATACTGAAGTATGTAGTTATTTGTAACATTAAATATTGAATGTGTATTGAATATATTTGAACAAATATAAAATACATGTAGTCCGCTTACACAGATCTATTTTAAAAGAAATTATTTAATGCGGTCAATTGTCTAGAACTTAATAATAATTATATCATAGTTATATAATTTAATTTGAAAGAAATAAATATTCTTAAATAATATTTTCAAGATAAATTGACTTCCAATGATTTTTCATTGTTTTGCGATAGAATGTTTAAAATCATATAGGTGTAATTTTACTTATAGTTTCATGTGTACATCCACATTTACTATTAGTAGTAGTAATTATATAAGATCGTTAGTTTAATATTTGTCTAGATAGAATTTACTACTTAATGTTAAAAAAAAAACACTCGCAAGTGTGTGTGCACGATTTCTTTTACAAAAGATGGTATTCTTGAAAATGATTGTGAGATAAGATAAACTTTAGAAATTATTATATAACATCGATGTAAATATGAATGATCACCAAAGAAATTTACTGTAATCGTTAGTAACATATCACGAAGGCGGGTGAAATATTCGGCAAGAATTATTTTCCCGAATAAGTAATTCGCCAAATTTAAATGAAAAAATATATAGTACGATTAGCCAATTATTTTTATTCTTTCTTTTTCTAATATAATATTTCATTCAAGTATAATGTAATGATTAAAAATTTTTAATGAATAGAAGAGCAGTTTTTACTTGCACAGTAATACAAAAGAAACTTCTAAAAATATTTGATGAGAAATAATCTATTATATTCTAATCGTTCTTTTTATCATATTCTTCATTAAATCGTACTAAACAGTTCTGGTATGTGCAATTTTTTTCACACACGAAAGCATGGCGCAGTGTTCAAATATATAATTAAATATAAGCTTTCATAGTTTAAGATTGAAGAAGGAAGTCACTTTAAAATATTTTGCTATGTGGATATTCTCTTTTTCCGCTAGAAGCAACTTCTTTCTTCAATACTTATTGAATTACGAATGCATTTAAACGAGAGAGATGATACGCGATCAGCGAATAAAAGATTTTTCAAACAAATGAACTTAATTTCCAGATATACTTTTGAAATTGAATTTTTGTAATTTAATATATATTTATATACACATATTGCCACTTAATAGATTATTTACGTAAGATTTGGATACTTCGTGAAGCACATCATTATATGATACTTTTAACTTACGGACAAGATTTTTAGTTTAAAAAATTTTAAAAATTACATGTTTTGAACTATATTAGATTTGATAACATTGTATAAGGGTGTTAATTGTAGATACGACAAAGTACGAAGAACGGAACATATGAAATGAAAATTACATAGTATATATATATTCTACGACCGTTCAAAATTTTCTAATATTCTAATGCAATTAATGTAGCATAATGTAAATATAAAGTTACAAGCTTTGTGAATGTATACACATTCATATGTCCGTAAAGTGTACAGATGTATTTATTCAGAAATATTAAATATCTCTTGTGTACTTTGATGGGTTAAAAAGCATTTATTTCGAGACACCTTAATAAAAAAAAACAAAAACGTTAAATATCTAATTATAAAGCTTCCGTTTTATTGCTTATCGTTTATTCCATTAAAATTGTACATTACACATTATTATCTATAATTCTGTATTACAAGTTTTTGTTTCATTAATAAATAATCTACATATTTAGTATTTAAAACAACTTCTAAATTAGTATCATCGAAATAACATTCTTTTTGTAGTTGATATTTCGATTCATGCATTCCATTATCGTATCCTATCATACTAAGATTGTTATTATTTTTTCGTTTCACATAATAAAAACAAAGATTTAGAAACTTCGACTCTTCTCTATAAAAAGGATTATCATCGTGGTAAAAAGGATTTTCAATAATCGTGTTGCTATCAAAATTCTTAATACTGTGTGTGAACAATTTTACGAAAAATAGATTCATATCATTATCCATAGGAAAATTTAGTTTTTCAAGTATCACTTCGGATAATAATCTTTGATATATAAGTTCATCGTGTCCTAAACTTTCATATTCACTATTAATTCCTTGTAGAACATGCATCTTTAGATTTTCAATAATAACTTCACGTATCTCTGTAATTTCATCTTTC
>KQ435727.1:159004-179786 GCA_001276565.1 Melipona quadrifasciata | reverse complement strand
AATATAAATAATATGAACTTTTCAACACAAATTACAAAGTTCTTGCAAGCAAAATTTACTTTTTCTGTTTTGTGCAGATAAAAAAGTTTGATTCATTACTTAAATTAAAAAGAAAGAAAAGAAATATTTATTGGATTATTTTATAAATAAAAAAAGTACACGCGTTCCCATATTTAATATTCTCACATGTACTTACTAAATGGAATAAAATCAGTGTTGCCAATACGTATGTAAATTAATTTATGATTTATTCCTAACCTGTATAGTAATAAGCTACTAATGAAAAATAAATATTTATTAACAAAATTAATAATGAAATGAATTAAATTACGACATCTATAATGCTTATCTTTGCTTATTCTGATTTTATTGTATACAAATACATGTGTATTAATATTTCATTAACAACAATTACAAATTTCAAGATGCAACATTTAATTTAATATGTGAGGAATGAAGCATTTAACATTATTAATTCAAATATATACTGTATATCTCTTATAGTAGTAAAAACATGCTAAATTTATTTATACAATCCTTAAAATCATTACATCCTTATTACATCATCAATAAGAAAAATACGTCAATAATTAATATTGTTAATTGCATCATTCTAAAAAGAGTAAAAAGTAACAGGTACTATTTTTTATGTAAGATAAATTATGACTAAAATTATAACAAGGCATGTGAACAGCATTCCACCAATTAGGATAAATCCATCCTGTCTTGCTCTTTGCTCTATTAGTCTCATTGTGGTTTTTGAAAGTCCTAGTGTATTTCCAATGTCTATCAATTTCTTGTGAGCCCCTTTCAAAGTTATTCTTTGTGATCTCAAACTGTCTAAGATGCTACTGCCACTTTGAAGGAGATCATCCATACCACCAATTGCATTTCTTAAACTATAGTTGTGTTGTATATTATGATCTATCATAATATCAACGTGATCATTTGTGGTAAATGTCCTAGACAATAATGCTTCCCTTTCAGCTTCTTCTCTTTGCTTTTTAAGCATTTTGTTTCGCCAAGAGTTTAAAGCAGCTGTGAGATGACGACTGTCATATTTTAGTTGATCCACACGCATTTTTGCATTTTGCCTTTGAAATATAGGCCCTTTGAGGCACAATACATCCAATCTTTCACAATTACTAAAAAATAAGCACAAGATTGTATATTATTATTATATATGATTATTGTTATTCATATATGTAAAGTAAATGAGTCTGTAAATAGTACAGGTCTATAAATTCTTTGTATAATTTTTTTATATAAAAAAAAGGACAAAAATCTTTTTAAATAACTACCTGTTGATGAGGTTTATTTTTGATTCTATGCTATTCTCTATTTCTTTAACGTCTAGGTTAGGCGTTTTTTTCTCAAGCAGTGAGAAAAGATGTTGTGTCTCTTGAACTAATTTGTTTGTTTGATGATATAAAGTTTCCATATTTATTAATAAATAGTTTCATTCGTATTATAATATTCGCGAAAGTTGTGACGTGTACGTACAGGTACTGCTGTTAGGATATTTGTAACAGTGGTTATCAAAAGCTATCAAAGAATATCTTCCAAGAACATTTTGATAGAATAAAGAATGTTGATTGTCGAAAGTATTGTGCTCAAAGAACATTATAAAGTATCAAAGGATAATTAAGTCTCGAATAATATTTTTTTATTCGTAAATTTATAAAAAAAATATTGAATCTTCTTATTTTTTATAAAAAATAAAAATAATATCTCTTTTAGTTGAATGAAACGAAAACTACTGACATCTTGAGGTTTAAGTCGCATGTAAGATACACTCTCGTAAACTAAATGAAATTTATGTTGACAAATATAATTAAAAAATATATTGCTTTATTAAATGTACGTATATTCTTTATTGTATAATCGAACTTACGCAGCTTTTTTTTAATTTTCAGTAAATGTACGTATATTCTTTATTGTATAATCGAACTTACGCAGCTTCTTTTTAATTTTCATTGAGAGTCATTTATAAATATGAAACACATCGGCTGACGGCGATAACCAAATCGTGTTTGTTGCACGTAATTCTTTCTTTCTAAACAGGAATTTATCGTCCATACAAATGGATATCGGTGAATTATTATCATACAAAGTATGTTTTATGCCACGCAAAATATTACCTATGATACAGTTGAAAATTTTTATCGTCAGAAATTTTGGTGTTAACCTAAGTGTGCACAGTACAAACTATTTTTAATTGCTATTATTTCTGTGTTTCTGTGTTTTCTTTAGCCACCGAATACACCGAAAAGACCAGTCGCAGGAGAAGAAGATGAGGAGGATGAATGGGAGAATGCAAAGAAGCCTAAAAGGGTAATTAAAACACCGTATCACGCACGTCAAAGGCAATCAAGAGAAATTGATGTAACTCCAGTTAGAACCAGTGAACCTCCTACACCTATTAGAGCTGCTTTACCTTCACCAGCAAACGACGTAGTCGAACCACAATTGACAGAGAAAGAAAAGCAAGATATTTTGAAATATGTTGAAACTGAAGCTCCAGAAATAGAGGCACTGGATGAAGCAACATTGAAAAGAATGGTCCTTCTGTTTGAAAAAAGAGCACTTAGGAACCAAGAGATGAGAGTAAAATTCCCTGATCAACCAGAAAAGTATATCATTTTCTAATACCGTGCACAAGAAGGTCCAACTAAAAAATATGAGAGTAAAATATAATTTTAATTTTAACAGATTTATGGAGTCAGAAGTAGAATTGCATGAAACTCTTCAAGAACTTCATGTTGTTGCAACAAATCCAGATTTATATCCGTTAATGGTGGAATTGGGTGCCGTACCTTCATTACTTGAATTACTATCTCATGAGAATACAGATATAGCAGTTGGTGTGGTAGATCTTTTACAAGAGCTGACAGATGTAGATATTTTGCACGAGAGTCAAGAAGGTGCTGATACACTGATTGATGCTTTATTGGAGCAACAAGTTTGTGCTCTTCTTGTACAAAATTTAGAAAGACTGGATGAAGCAGTAAAGGAAGAAAGTGATGGAGTTTATAATACTTTAGGTAATTATTATTGTATATTGGTGAGCACTGTACTTTCAAGTTAAATAAAATATTATATTTGGATTATTTTAGCTATTTTCGAGAATCTCTTAGAATTTAGGCCAGAATTGTGTGCAGATGCAGGAAAACAAGGATTAATGCAATGGCTTTTAAGAAGAATCAAAGCAAAAACACCATTTGATGCTAATAAACTTTATGCTAGTGAACTTTTATCTATTCTTTTGCAAAACACACCAGAGAATAGGTTACTTCTTGGTGAACTTGATGGAATTGATGTATTATTACAACAACTAGCGGTAATATAATTCGTATTTTTTATTTTCTCACATTTTTTGTTTTGTTTTCATGTTTTTCTAAAATTTTTAAATAATTTTAGTATTACAAAAGACACGATCCTCAAACAGCCGAAGAGCAAGAAATGATGGAAAATTTATTTAATGTATTATGTTCAAGTCTGATGGCAACTGTAAACAGAGATCGATTTTTAAGGGGTGAAGGATTACAGCTTATGAATTTAATGTTGCGAGAAAAAAAAATGTCTAGGAATGGCTCTCTTAAAGTGAGTAACAAGTTAGAATTTATGTTTAATTTGTATAAACAAATAATCATGCTATATTCAAGGTATTAGATCATGCAATGAATGGCCCAGATGGAAAAGATAATTGTAGTAAATTTGTTGATATCCTCGGATTGAGAACAATATTTCCTTTATTTATGAAAACACCAACAAAAAATCGGAAAAGAATGCTTACTGCGGAAGAACACGAAGGTAACTCGGCCATGAATGATATAATATTTTTTTTAGTTGAAGTTTTCTACGATATTTATACGAATATTTGTTGTTGCAGAGCATGTAGTATCAATTATTGCAAGTATGCTTAGGAATTGTAAAGGCCAACAACGTCAGAGATTATTGAGTAAATTCACGGAAAATGATTATGAGAAAGTGGATCGCTTGATGGAGCTCCATTTCAAGTATCTTGAGAAAGTGGAGGAAGTTGAAAAGAATACAAAAGTTAGTAAAAAGATATAAATCTTGTAGATTATTTATTTACTAGTGTATTGCAATTAGATTGTCATTACAGGAAGACGAAGATGAAGAAGAATCGTATCTGAGAAGGTTGGATGGTGGATTATTTATTTTGCAATTAGTAGATTATGTATTATTAGAAGCGTGTACCGGTTGTCCACCAGCAGTGAAACAACGAGTATCACGAATTTTAGCTCAAAGAAGAACATCTTTAAAAACTATAAGGCATATCATGCGAGGTATGTTTTTTATTATTATTTTGTTACAGTACTATACTATTGTATGTTTTTAATTTAATTATTTCATTAGAATATGCGGGAAATCTTGGCGACGCTGGGGATTCTGAATGGAGAGAAGCAGAACAACAGCATATATTGCAGTTAATTGATAAATTTTGATGTATACTTTTTAACAAAGGTCTTCAAAATTCGAAATCTTTTGCTATTTTTAAAAATAGCAATCCTATTTTACGGATATCTAATGTATGTGTAAAATATATTACTGAGAACATTCGTTTTTATATACAGAGGAGCGATTGAAAGGAGCGTTTGTAAAAAATTAAACGAGTGTCATATATTTTGTTGCATTTTTATTCTGTATACAAGTAAGTTGTGAAATAAGCATGATATCAAGTTACACGCGATTGATCGATAAAAATTTATTATTTTAACTTCATATTAAGTCGTATAATCAATAGTGGTATAATATACGATACCGCGTCAAATTTTATACTCAAAATTTACAATTTATTTTAGTTCTCTGACGCAGAATTTTTTCATCCCATTGATGAAATATTCCGTAACGATATCATAGATGTACGTTAGTAAAATGGGTGAAACTAAAGCAGTGATCACAGGTTGTCATTGTCCGTATCATGTCAGTTTTGAGCAATTTAATCCCAAGTTTAACCGACATTGTCCGTCCATACGAATCGGAAGACATCATTTATAACTTTCAAAATTACTACGGCGAAATTCTACTATCGGATTGTTTGTGGAAGAACTGTACCTATCGTAAGAAAAAGTTTGGTTTTTACGAGAAATTCGTCGTCAACAGTGGCTGTGTGAAGTACTTTCATAAATTCAACGATCGTGGCGATGTGTTTCATTGTGAGAGATACTTTTCCTATTTCGAGTTCATCGTTGGTCAAGTAAGTTTCACTTAAATATCTCAATCGTTTATAGTTTTACTTAAATTTCTCTTCAATCGTTTAAACACGACGTGTCGATAACCCGGTGTGCACATTGTAACTTCGAATTTACGCACGCATATTTACCGTGTAACCCTTATTACTTAAAACTTTTATTCAATTCGAGAAATTTACGTTTGAATTTAACAAGAGAAAAATGCGCGCGTTTTTTTCCTCAGACTGCCGTAACCATGGTAATCCACGTGGGCGCATGCGCTTTGAATCGGTATGCTTTGGGACATGTATTCATGTCTTTGTTAAACTATAATCGCACGTACACTTATTAGCTCTGAGAAGAAACGTTTAATCGATGGAGTTTTACATCTATTTTTTAACTGCGCTCGGAATTTACAGTGTTCATAAACAGCATGATGAGTTCATGAACAGTTTTCTGTTGCCGATGTGAAGCCAAACAGATATGTGTTGTGTTATGTGTAAGTGGGGAAGAGGGGGTCAACGTTCGGCAAACGATCGATCGCGATTGGCTTAGCCGCGCAGCTTCCTACCAATCGGAGCGCATGCTGCACCCTTACATGAAAGTTGCTGCACGAGACAGGCCAGTTTCCTGTTGCAAGCTTCAGAGGTGCGGTTGTTCGTCGTGTGAGCCGGTTCGCGGTGTTTTTGCTGTTCTCTTAATTTTCGCGTTTCGCATTCCGTCGAGTATAATTGAAGACACTCGTCTCGGACACACCGGGAATGAACGATGTTCGCGCGTGACGCGAGTGGTAAATTTTGTGTACCCGTTTGTGCTGGAATCACGACCGGCTGAATTTCAAGGAAACTGCCGCGAGAAAGTGTCCCTTCGAAGATCCCTTCGAGGAGAAACAAACCACGGTACGTCATCCGTCAATTTCATCCCTTGTTTTACGATTAATTCGTGCATGTTATTGATTGGTATCGTGCTCTGGATCGGAGCGTGCGTACGTACGTGTACCAGCATATTTACGAATGCATATTTTGAATTAAGAAATTTGAAATCGGTCTTGATGGTTTTTCAATGTCTACACTCTATTGGATATTTAAAAAGAAAACATTATAACGCATCGCGTTCGCCGTGCAGTTTAATACACAATTCACTTTGTCTTTGTATTTTCCTATTTTACCGTACACGTACGTTTATATATATACGCTCATTTATCTCGAACATGCGTATCAAAAAGAAAAAAAAATGAAAATGATAGAAATTACCATTAACGACTACCGCCATTTAGAAAATCGCCACGCATTTATAATTAGCTATTATCCAGTCACAGTATAAATTACGCTTCGATATTACGGGATTTTACGACGCAATCAAGCAGCTAGTTTAATCAATTAATATTCCCTCGAACATTATCATACATTCGTCTCTGGCGCTAACTCGCCCCTTATGTTGCGTTCTAAAAACGTCGCTTCTTATGGTGTTAAAATTCGTAGTACCTAGTTTGTATTGGAAACCAAGTTTTCGTTCATTTATAAGGAACAAAAAAGAAAAGAAAAAAAGGCACCATAGCGATGTGATTACGTCGAATTTTGTATAACAGTTTGATCTCTCTGTATTGTGCGTTTGACTAACACAGCAGCGAGCGGGGGACTAGCATACCAGCGAGTTATTAAACCGTATTTTAAAATTAGATCGTTTCAGATTTATTCGCGAAGCTTATTTGCGCGGATTCTGATCGCTGCAGTTCGGATTCCCCGAATAATTCGACCGATAGTCGCACGTAAGGTTCGCGTACGTAACGAACGCCGGATAATTTTCATTCGTAAGGTTTCCCCATTCTCTCGTAACTCCATCCGAGCGGCATCTTTGCTATTCAAAACCAATTTTCCGATTACCTGACGTTTCCGTGTACCGGTGATGTAACATTGCTCCTTCCGAGATTTGTTGTTACGTCCACGTGCTGTGTAGCGATGTTCGTCACGTGATCGGTGGACTTGCCATCCGATGTTCGTATCGTTCAAGGCCGCCTCTTCCGCCATAATTTCGAAAAAGGAGACGAAACGTTATCTCAGGCTATCTAAAACAATTATCAATCCTAATCGGCGAGTGGTGTGCAAAGTGAATATCTCCGAATTTAATCTAGTTGAAATTTAATTCAAAACAGAGAGAAATATTACTTTCGAACTCGAACTCAAACTCAACCTGCCTTTAGACACACAAACTCGACGCTGTATTTGGCGAATGTAACGTTTTCACGCCGAGTTCATTGTAACCTCCCTGAAACGAGAGTAACTTTCGAACCGGAAATTCTCTTGTCAGTTCGAAACTAGTATTTTTGGACTCGGCTCAAATATTTGTCAGGACTTGTAGGAATTGTAGGAGTCGGTAAAAAATTCTTGATGCTCCAAAGTGGAGTTTAGCCAAACGGACGGAACTTTCCTTTTGTTTTTCGTATTATTCTTTTTTAATTTACGTCAATTGTTTCAAGGAAGGATTAATCGAGTTTATGGCAACTTTAACAGTGCGGATACGAAGCGAGAGAACGCTTTACTTTACAAATTAGATCGAAGTTAATCTCGTCGAGTTATGTTTACTTGGTGATTATTTCTCTAAATGCTTGATCATGCTATGTGGTCGCGCATGACTAGGCAGGGGAGGAAAAAAATAGACAGCTTTTTTAAAAATGCGACACGAAGATGTCGCGTATAAAATCCCTTATTAACATTTTAAAAATTTTTCCAACGAGGAATCAAACGATGCGAATACGTTTGTCAGCTTTCACGCTGGAGAATGTTTAGAAACGTCGAAACATTTGTTTAAAATTCGGAGAAGTTTTGCGAGATACGTAGCAAAGGTTTTAATCCCTTTGCCGTGGTTTATCGATTCTTGTCGTCGCAGAGTGCACGCTGGTGCATCACTATGAATGCTGCGGACGACGTATGACCTTGAACGAGTGGCTCGCGAAATCCAAATAGAACTCCGGGCAAATAAACCCTACGATACTTTTCAAAGCAAGGCTCTTTCTAGCCGTTCTTCCGTTCTGTTTCAACTTACATCTTTACGTTGTCTTTTTCCACCCTTTGTAAAGCGTAAAGCTCTTCTTTGTTCTTCTCGTGAAGATCCTCGAATTCTTGTTTTCAATTTCTGATTTTCGCCGTATTTTTATTCGATTGTTCGATTTCACGTGCTTAAAAAGCTTTTCAAACAAACGAATTGCATGCGATAATACATCAATTTTTGACGATGTCTTCCAATCAGTCGCTCGTTAATTAATCGAGCAAACTCCAAGTGTTTCTACGCGCATTTCGAAAGGATTTGTTCGCACAGTTGCGCGTGTTTTCTCGAAAAGAGCGACAGACGTGCCTCGGGAGAGCGCGGCGGTCTGCGGGTAAATTGAAATACTTATTTAAGGAGGATCCAATTAGGCTGCCATTCCTGGAATTGCCGCGGCCAGGTTTACGCCATTATCGATCAAACTGTCCCAGATTCGCGAATTCTTCGTTGCTGAAGCGTTCATGCACAACGCTCCGGCTATCCCCGGCTGCCGCCTATAGTCGAAGCTTTCTGCTTCTCGGTCTCGACGATAAAACCATCGTGTAAATACTTGAGTTCTACCATTGAAAAATTTCTTCCTCCACTTCGGCATTTATTTATTTTCCTTTCTCGTTTTTTTTTTTCGCAAAGATCAAACGAGAAAGAAAGAAAGAGAAAATGATTCAATTTCTTTTTTTTTTTTTTTTTTTTTTTGACTTTGTCGAACGCGATCTGTCAATTGGCGAACAAAGGAACGAGAAGAGAAAAGTGGTCTGAGAAATTTGGAAAGCTCGTTTGCTCTGTGCTCGAAGTGATTCGAGGCTGAAAGCGCGTCTGGAGTCGCGTCAATTAGCCAGAAGTGGATGGAAATCAAGGGTGGTTGAGGAATCCCTCTTACTACGAGCGACTTTTCCCCACCCACCGATTCTTTCTCCTCGCACGAAATTTCTTTTTTTCCCTCCTCTTTTCTCTCTTTTCTTTTTTAACTCAACCCCCACCGCTTGTCTGCACTCTGAAAGTCCGCGTCTGAAAGGCTGAGTGCGGTGGCCCACTCAAGTCGCGAAAACGCTGAGCGAGCTACTCAAGAACGACGAGCGAGAGCGAGCAGCTTTCGCGAAATTTACGCTAATTTTTAGGTCAGATCCGCGCCGAACTGGCTATTAGCGTCGAACGCTACTCGCGGATGATCCCTCGTCACGAAGCCTTCGCTCGTGACGCTCTGCTTTCACAGAGGAATTTGCATGGAAGGTTGCCATAAACGTGGCAAACGTTTCGTCCACCGTGGAAATTCATCAGCCTTTCACGATCTCTGAATGACCTCGAAGTGTATTTCCTCGATGAAAAGATCACCCGCGATCCTTTCACGTTTTCTCGTCTTCAGCTGCCACACTTTTTGCGAAACGTTCGAGACGGCGATAGAAAGAGATAGAAAAAGCAAGAAAATCAGACGGACGATTACGTACGATAATGTCGATGTTACAGTATGAGAATATCTATAGAATACGTTTTCTAAGAAACAATTTGCAACTGTGGAACCAAAGAACTATGTTCCATCTATCGATATAAATGATTACTCCATTAACTATTAATGGACATAAAGATTGCATCGAAGAACCTAGAATGCAATATGAACAAAGCAAAGTTTATAATACGACAAATAAGACACAAACTTTTATTCGTGTATTTCATAAAAATCACCCGAATTACAACTGCACTGTAAATCTGCAGAATTATACTATGAAAAATTATAAATTGGTTATTTCGATCACTTTCTGACCGTTCTAGTGTGGTGGAAACGGAACACTCGACAAGCAAATTAGTTCGCAATTAAAATTAACACAGTTTAGGACTGTTAATCGCTCGGGGGATCCCAATTTTCTCGACGATCAGCTGTTCAGCGAAGAAATGAGCCTTTTGAACAGTAGCCAATATCCTCGTTACCATTGTTGGACCGTTCCAACGTTTCCAGCTTTTCGTACAATCTCCAACGGAAGCATTCCCTTCTTCGAATGCAGCCTGTTTTTTGTTTCTTTCGATTCGGAAGTAGAAGATAATCAGAGACCAGATATAAACAACCCCCACCCAACAAACAATACAGAATTCAAAACTTATTTAAACAGAAAAAGAGTTACATTCGCTCCAAATATTAACATTGAGCAATAAATTGGAGGGAGGAGAGGCGCGTATTTTATTGAAATTAAAACTGCATTGATATATATTGAATAAAAAACTGCACGACTTGTACCCCAGTACGATTTGTCTCACTAGAAGCAGCTGTTCTGACGACTTTTTTGCCATAAAATTTTATCGATATGCAAACATTTCAATCGATAGAAAACAAATTACAGGAGCGATCGCTCAGTACCAGACAACGCCACTCCTACTCGAGGAGTACCCCACGCCCCTTCGCGAATCACGTGACCCAAATCAATCAATCGCTAATTTTCGTTGCATTTAACGTTGCACTTGAAGAGGACCGAGTTTCTGAGTTACCCTCCCTAAAATCACTTTCAGTGATAAAAAAAAAAACGAGTTTAACAGCGGCTACGTTGATTACAAATGAAGAAAGGGGAAAATAAAAAATATATTGTATTCTCAGTTGCTAAAGAATCAATCATTGTGTAACGTCTTGTTACACATTAATGTAAAATAAATAGTCATTGTTATAGTTTCTCGTTAAATCTCGTAATATGTTTATTTAAAAGAGTAAATCTTCATATAAATTGGACGACTTTGAATTCGAGTGCGATCTCTCTGTCGAACGAAGATGAATGATGGAATTATGGCGATTCGAAGCGGTTACGTCACGTCAGCGTTCGTTCGTTCCCCCGTCAAATTACGCGTCTTCGATGGCAACCCTTTTTCCTTGATTTTGCAACGGTCGTGTTATTGCATTAATCGCGCGCTTGTTCGTGGGCAGCGTCGTTAGAAATCGCGTACAAGTCGAGAGAAACGACACAATTTGCATGCACACATTGGTCGATTATGTCATCGGTTCGACGAGAAGGTATTAGTTCGGATAGTGTTATCTTCTCGTCTCTTCGAGTCATCACGAAGACTTTGTCTCGCGGTTTTGATACTCGGGCGTGTCTCGATTGATTCATCTTGGAGTTTCTTGCAGGATGATGCATTCATTCGAATTTGATACGAGGTTGATGCATTTTTTTTTTTGTTTTTTTTGTTTGAGATAGATAATGTTAGTAAGGTTTGTGTATATTTCGTATCTTTTATGAACACAATGTTCAAGGGAGATACATAAGAGAGGAAGTGCAGCATAAATTCTGCATCTTAACTACCATGCATAAAATTTTCATCGGAAATGTTAAAGTGAAAAAAAGAAGAAAGGAATAAAACACACAAGGTTTTATTTGTGTATTTAAATCTCTAAAAATGCACTGTGTTTTCATATCTATAATATATCGAACAAAAATTATAAATTAAAATTATTCATAAACTACGTCGGTAGTTTTAATGTTAAATATTATTACACAATTATCAGTATATGATACCAGAAATAAAAGTCCTGATGATGAAAAATATATTCAGTCAGAATATAACGAGGGAATAAATCATATAAATATCCCTTCCGAATATATCTGTGAAACGTAGACAGACGTATTAAAAGGTTCACTCGCACTAGGTCTAAATTTTCGTATTACTTCTGCTTCACCTTGCAATTTTTCAATTATTTGCGAAGGGTAGAGGGAGAGAGAGATCTGTGGCGTAGAAATCGCGAAAGTGAACGGTTCTGGTAGAGTTCTCATGGACTTTCTAGATCAAAGGGGTCCGACGATTCTCACTGTTTTGCATGCGTGCACGGCATCACTGTGTTGTCGTCGTCGTCGTCGTCGTCGTCGTCGCGTACGAGTGATTTAATCGAGCCTCCTTTATACAAGAAACTCGTCTCTGGTCAAGAACTATTCCTCCTCTCGACTGATAATTTCTTTATACTTCCAAGTCCCTCTCTCTCTCTCTCTCTCTCCATAATAACTCGCGTAGTTCTCTCGGCAACTCGTTAGATACTTTTCCTAATTGTTTGGCTAATTGCGAAAAACTGGGAGCCGGTATTTCGAGGGATTCCATTGTGGCTTGGTTTCTCTCGGGCGCTTTGTGACCACACGCCCCGAGACAATGAGGTATTATAACGCGACACAATGGTATCACAGTGTAAAGACAAAGGCTGCTCTCGTTTAGCTTCCGTCGGAGACGATCTACTTTTACGGATGATCGATAGTGTTTGCGAATTTATCCACGTAGAAAGTATTAGCTTTCGTGCACGAGTAAATTGAACCTTATCGTGACCTTAAATAATTCCATGGAATTACAGCGCATCAAGTAACAACGATGATCATTAGAAATAATACATATTCAACACGATGAGCAGAGTTTTCGATTTGATCCTTACGTAGCCTATGAAAAATCATATGGAAATATCGTCTCGCGAGTAGGGTCAACGACCCCGAGCAGTACGGCAAGCATGGCATTGTGATCGCGACGCGAGATAAATTGGCAGTAAGCATGGCTCATAATCGCGGCAGCTGACGACGCACCACCGTCTTCTAGGGTTTTCACGCCGACGCATGATGGACGTCCAACGAAATACATACATATGTGTACGTGTTTCTACGTCGCGACGTGCGACGCGCGACGCGTTCGATCGATACACTCTACCATCTTTTTTTTTTTTCTTTTCGAAAGAAGAAATCAAAGCACGAGAATCGAGAGTTTCTTACGGAGTGAACGGTTGAAACGTCGAAAGAAACGCGATGAACTCGACTCGAGCAGAGGCTCGCCGAGCGTTGACACGACATCACGCGCGAGCGATTTGCAAAGCAAATTATACAGGGCCAGCGAAATTCGAAAGATCGACGAACGCTGACATTTTGGCCCCGGCGATGTTTTGGCCCGATGGCGCGGCCGCCGCGACGAGACGGTCTCATCGATCCATTCACTCTCACTCGCCGTTTAGGTGGTGTCTTCTCGCTTTCTCCGATCTTCTCCTCCTCCTCCTGCTCCTCCTTCTCTTTTTCTCTTCTGCTCTGACAACCTGCTACCTTACACCTTGCTCCTATCATAGCAGTTCTATCGACCTACGCGTTTGCGGTGGGTCCCCTTCCTCGTTGCCTCCTCTCTACGATCACCGTAGCTCGTTTCCTCCGTTTATTTTCGTCCCTCCTCTCTTCTCCTCTCTTCTCCTCTCTTCTCCTCTCTTCTCCTCTCTTCTCCTCTCTTCTCCTCTCTTCTCCTCTCTTCTCCTCTCTTCTCCTCTCTTCTCCTCTCTTCTCCTCTCTTCTCCTCTCTTCTCCTCTCTTCTCCTCTCTTCTCCTCTCTTCTCCTCTCTTCTCCTCTCTTCTCCTCTCTTCTCCTCTCTGGCCACGTTTCGTTCTTTAATCTTCGTCTAGAACGAAAGATCCGCAGCTCTTTTCTGTTCCTGCTCTTTAGGGACGCTCGAGCGATCAAGAGACTCTCAAGACGATGAGAAAAAAAAAAACGTAAAACACGCAAATCTTTGGAATACGTTTGACCTAGATGAACTCGCGGGATCTGGCCAGGTTACTTTCGAACCGCTTTGTATTCGACGGACGGACGGATTTCGCGACGCTGAACACATATCACGGAGCGTGATGGAAATTCATTCGTGAGTTATGGCACGCGCGAGAGCGAGAAGAATTAAAAGCGTTAAAAGTGCCAAAGAGGAGGAGAAATTGAAACGAACGAAAAATCAGAGTCTTGATGACTTAATGAACAACTGCCGATTTGTTGCGCGCGATGCTTTCCACAGTTCCAAAAAAGTACCTATAGGGATATAAGCAATGTCTATAATTTTTCCAAATTATTTAATAAACATTACCATCTAGCAAGAATAATTTAATCGAGTGCTAAAGATACAAATAAATGTATTGCATAACTGCACAACTTGTACCCCACTACGATTCAGTTCACTGAAAGGCCCAGAAGCAACTGTTCTGACTAGGAAATGAAGACAATTTTTTTTTGCAATAGAATTTTATTGATATGCAAACATTTGAATCGATACAAAACAAATTACAGGCGCGATTGCTCAGTACCAAACAACGCCACTCCTACTCGAAGTCTGTCACGTGACCCAAATCAACCAATCGCTAATTTTCGTTGCATTAGCGTTGCACCTGAAGAAGCCCGATTTTCTGGGTTACCCTCGCTAAAATCACTTTCAGTGATAAAATTTTGTACAGTATCAAGAAACTACTACGAGTTAACTACTACTAATTTCTAAAATTGGCTTCTTTCCTACGAAGTCATCTGGAAAAATAGATTTAACAATACTTGAAAGTTAAAATTAACGATTAAATTTTATTTATAAATTCGACGAATTAATAAAATGAAAGCTATTAAATAAAAAGGGAAGAAGTAAAAAGAGACAAAACACTTTCTCGGAATATTGATGGAAGAGAACGGAAGGTTGACGCGGTCTTGAAGAGAAAAAGCCGCGCCTTCGCCGCGAAAAGTCGCGTAACCGGTGATCGCCGGCGAAGGTCTACCAGCGTCTAATGAAATTGCAGCCTCGTTTCGATAAATCATCGAACGATCAACACTCGAAGCATTCACCACACCCTTCTGACCTGACCCAGAAATCGTAAGGTGGGCGCGCCAACCCCCCGTTTCGTGGACGACAAAAGATATCCTTTGAACTTTAGCTAGCCGGGTTCTTCGTTCGTCGAACGAACGAACGAACTCAACCTGTGTCTCGTGCCTTTTAGCAGATACTCGACCATCCAAACGGATCGACGATTTTCTTGGACGCGCAACGAATTCGGTGAATTCGCCGAGTAAATGGACGACTGCAATGTCGCGAACCAATCCGAAAATAACACCGGTTCCTGGCGTCTCTTCAGCGACTCGTCTATGTCCGAACGTTATTAAATATTGCTCGACGTTTCCGAATTAGATTAGACATCGAATCTAGTTGCGAGTTTCACGAGCATGGCGCTTTTCTTTGGAATTTTTCTTGATTTGTAACAACGTTTTTACAGACATTTTACTCTCGTAATTTTTGACGTTAAGAATTCGTCTCGGGAAGGACGAGCAGAAAGAGTGACTTCCCAGGACGGTCGATTAAAATATTGATCCGGAGCTGGAAAGGAAAATATTGGCCCCCCTCCGTCGTTTCAGTCAGCTTCTTCTTTCTCTCGTCCTTCCCCGAGACCATTCCGACGAAATTGACCGATTCGCGGATTTGTTTGCTCGATGGCTACACGAACGGGAAGTCGTTGCTTAACCTACTGAGCCATTTGTCTCGGCAAATCGAGACAAATGTCTCGTTACGCTATTGATTTTCCGCGTAACGTGTAAAGAACGTACTTTACTTCTTCTATATTATTCTACGTTCGTAGCTCTAACTAAATATGTGATTTTCGTCTTCGAATCTCAGTGGAACGCGAAGAGTGCACGTTTGTCGGGCTACTAGTAAATCGTCGTGGAAATGATCGGTAGCCAACGTAGTAGATAAACTTCTCCCTTTCGCCGTCTACGTTCGGATAGCTCGTCATCTCTGTCGAATCATTTCCCTCATGTTTCTCGCGTTATTCCCTATTGCAATCAGTCGCGACTTCTGTTCTCCTTATCGTTCCACTTTTGCCCCACCGTTCCTCTTCCTTTTTCTCCGTGGTTCGACGTTTACGCTCGTCTTAGCCGAGGCGCGGCCGCCTCTCGTCTCCGCGTTCGCGAAGAGGAACGAAGCGGTCCGCTCGGCCGGCTCCGGCGAGTGTCGTTCGCGCTCGAGCGGTGCTAAGAATACCACGGCCAGCCATATTTGGCAATGAGACCGCGTGGCCGCGGCGTGTTGCCCGCGGGAACACGAAAGGGAGAGCAGCCGCCTCTCTTTTCGGGGGCAGAAGCGGATCGTCGTTAACTCGAGAGGAAGTTCCCTTTGATCCTTGCTCCCTGCGAGTCTCTCTTTTGTCATTTTTTTTTTTAAATATTCACTTTCTTGGCTGATGGACAATATTTTTAAAATTTGTTTTAAATAAAATATTCATCTTCTCGGACAATCTTCCGGTAGATTACGGATTTTTACGCGTAGAAAATTCTCTCCCTCTTCGAGTTGTATTTATACAGATACGAATGAATATATTCTTTTGTTCAATTAAATCGGTTCATTTTATTAGGTATTATAGCTATTATTTATCGGCCCATTTTTTTTGTAATAAAATATTCATTTTCTCGGTTGACAATTTTAGGTAGACTATGGAAAATTCAAAGATCCACCACCCCTTCTAATTGTATTTATACAGATACGAATGAATATATATTCTCTTGTTCAATTAAGTCGCATCGCCATCGATTCATCGAGGTTCTTGATCGAGCAAAAGTGTAACGTCTCTCTCTCGAAGATATTTTGTTGTTAATTGACCAATTACAATTATCAATAGCCTTAAACGACACGTTCCATCGCTTCCTCTCTCAGAAATTTCACCAATTCTTCCTTGGAAAATTTTACTCGAGAATAGTGTTGTCGGTTATCGCACATCATTTCTGACTCTTCGTGTGCTATTGGATTCTCGAAGTTTTACACGGTGTTATTTTCTTTGACAACGGATGATAACCGGGTGAGCTGATGGTTTTCGTTAACGACGACGAGGGACAACGTTGCCGGTCGCTTACAGCGTTACAGGTTTATCGCAACGATATACCGGCGCTTCAACGCCAATTAGGCGGTAATTAATTGATCGTCGGGAACAGGCAACGAGGTTATTAAGGTCACCGAGAGCTTCGGCCGACGTACGATCTCATCTCTGCTGCTCGACCATGGTTCCATTGCTACGACGATGCTCAGAAATTGTCTCTTCGGGTTCGTTAAAGGATTCATTTTCGAGGGACATCGTGTTACTGTACGATTAGATACGTGTTGCTTCAACAAACGGTCCGTACGATCGAAGTTCGTCAATTTTGCCCATTACCTACTATCATTCTTCATTCACGTTCGAGAAATTTTCAAAAATTTAGAAGTTAATCCAACTAATCCTTTCAATGGGTGGAAGTATGCAAGATCGATCTTTGTACGGTGATTACGTGTTCTGATAATGTTCGAGAGAAATGTACATGTTTGTACAGAATTTACTGATGCGGCAAATTATAATAATTAAACCGGTAGATTTTTCAGTAGCCAATTTGATCGCTCTATTCTTTGCAAGAGACAAAAAATGTATCTCTTGGAAGATATTTTCCTGCTTTTCAATTTAGTTGTTCGAGCCGTGAAGCTATTTCTTACTTTCTATACTTGCCTTCTTCGATTGTCAAAGTCCCAATTGCATCACGTGCGGTTAATACGCTTCTAGACGGCCGTTACAAGACTCGAATCGATAATTCAACGAATAGCAACGAGTGATCGGTCGGTGCGTGCCAGAAAAAGTCTCGACACAGTTTCACGGTCTCCTCACGATTTATTTGCGAAAAATCTGCGGATAATGCGTTACGTAAATCCCTCGGTGCGTTCACCTACGACCCACGCGTTCGCTACGAATCGTTACGTTGCGCTTGCGAAACGCGTCGTGCGACTGCACGTGCCTGCATTTTCGAATCGATCGATGGATGATCGAAGTTCCAGCCACCGGAGACCCGTTACATCCGGTTCGTTACAGCGATTACATCTGCAATCGAGACGAGAACGTGTCGCTCGGGGGCCGGGAGAGGGAGGGGAGGGGGGACATTCTTCACAAGTCTGGATCCTCCGCGGTTATTAGCTTTTTCCCCCTTGTTGCTTCCTTTCGCTCTCTTCTTCCTTCAATGCTCGCTTTGTGGCCCGGTCGACAAATCTTTCAGCCTGATTTCCACCCGTGCTGGCAAAACGCACGTTGCAGGAAGTCCATCGCAGGATTTCCATGTCGTTGCCACGAGTGACTCACCTTATTCAAGTAAAAAGTTCCTTCCGCTCCTTCTTTTTCATTCGTTTACGAACGCGAAAGACTCACGCAAATATTTTACTTTTATTGTAAATAGATTATACTGACGCTCGGATGATTAATTTTGTTGAGTGTAGATTCCTGCAATTAGGAAAATATATAAAATCGATCATCTATTAAGTATGGTCTATTAAGTTTTTTATCCGCTGACGAAACGAGCGAATAAATATTTTGCTTCTATTGCAATTGGAAATCTTACATGATTATATTATTGACACACGGATAATTAATTAATTATCAACGTTATTTAACAAAATTTTGTTAAATGTAAATTCGTGCAATTACCAAAATATTTAAAATCGATCATCTTCGCGGGTTAACTCTTTAAGTAACGATCGTGCGTGGTTTCAACTGACGAAAAAATTGCACGACTTGTACGAAAGGCCCAGAAGCAACTGTTCTGATTAGGAAATGAAGACGACTTTTTTGCCATAAAATTTTATCGATATGCAAACATTTGAATCGATAGAAAACAAATTACAGGAGCGATCGCTCAGTACCAGACAACGCCACTCTTACTCGAGGTCTACCCCATGTCTCCTAACGAATCACGTGACCCAAATCAACCAATCGTTAAGTTGCACCTCAAGAGGCCCGATTTTCTGGGTTACCCCCGCTAAAATCACTTTCAGTGATAAAAAGTAATATTTTTTTTCGGGCGTAGGTTGAGGATAACTTTGAGACTTTTCGTTCGAATTGTCAGTGAGAGGTAGTCGCGAGACATAAATTGCGTCACCTGATCCATGCATAATGTATCTCATTCATAAACGCCAGCCGACCTGTCCACGAAGGGCACGCAGGGGCCACGTTTCCGTAACTCGAGCGTTTCGCATTCGACGAGGGTCTCGCGTGAACGCGACAATTTCCGTCCCACTTCGTCAATTAAATTCCGTGGAAAATTCACTCTCCCCCTTCCCCGACCCGAGTCTGCATTTCACGTGTCGCTTCACGGTTTCGACGCTCCAATTCCGTTATGCAGATAGTTTCTTGAGAAAACAAATTTTTCCCAACGAGATCGCGACGAGATAGATCGTCGTGAAATTTCACAGAGATACGTTCTCCAATTCAAATTTGTCGAAGCAATTCGTTCCGAGAATTTAGATTTTATATCTCGCAAGAACCTAGAAATTTAAAACGTAATTTGGAACGCAGGTTCGTCATAGCGAATTAATTAACACGTACAAGTGCTATTGTTGCGTCGATGCGCTGATTAATTTTTCATGAGACGATTGAAATTAAAATTCG
This sequence comes from Melipona quadrifasciata, assembly GCA_001276565.1. Classification (NCBI taxonomy): domain Eukaryota; kingdom Metazoa; phylum Arthropoda; class Insecta; order Hymenoptera; family Apidae; genus Melipona; species Melipona quadrifasciata. The sequence continues at coordinate 160,381 of KQ435727.1, read as the reverse complement.
TTGGAAGAATGAGTTAACCAGCGGCAAGTTTATCGAAGAAACTTCTGTCGATTGGATCCATCGATATTCGCGTTTTACTTGAAATCTCCGACGAAATTGCTACGATTTCCTGCGGAAACCTCGTCCATCGTTCGTCAATATTACCCAAAGTCACTTATTCCATCGTTTCGACAGAAAAGTCAACTCTCGCGAGAAATCTGGCTTCGCGCGGTGAATCGAGAGCTGGTTCCCTCGTTTCTCGAGGTATCCGGGCCGAAGTTGCAAATAGAGATTCTCGGAAACGCTGTATAATAAAACGTCCTATGGCATCGCTCCACACGGCGTGGCTAGACGCTAGACTGACGATGATCCACGCGTTCGCGCGCGTATCAATGTCCGCTGGTGCCCCCTTCAATTTGCCAGCTCGCGCTTCTTTTTCTTTTTTTCTCTTGACTCTCGCGCTGCAAGACCGTTGCACCGGTTGAATAGCCGTCTAAAAAGCTTCTTTTCATTCGCGGCTCAGATCTCCGTGACCGTGAACACGCGCTAGATTAGTCGTGTCTCTTTGCTTTTTCCAGCCTCGATCTGTCGTCGGCTCAAATCTCCTCACAGAAAAAATCTCTCTCTCTCTCTCTCTCTCACTCTCTCTTTCTCTGCGCGCGGCAATTCTAATCAATTTAGTGGCCCGACGTGTTTCAAATATTTAGTCGTTCGTTCCACGAATTTCTCTCTCAAATATATTCTCTCTGTTTTTTTATGATATATTTTCACTTTACTTGGATACTAAATTTTATCCAATGTAACATGTTGATCAACGCTAAAACTATCAAAATGGTAATTGATCGTTTTTTTTAGACATTTTACAGATATAAGATAGTGTATGTTTAGAAACTTAAATGATTCTTCATAAATAAACTACATAAAATACATAAATAGAAAATAAAAGTATGTATCTTATTGTATTATACAGATTTTCTGTTACTTTTACTTCAACGTCTTTGATGGAAATTTTATGCTTCACTTATTAGTTCTAGTGTTAAATCGGTTCGATTACTGCTGGTTGATTTTTCAAAGTCGTGCTTCCATTGTGAAGTAAGATGAACCACGTAGGACAAAGACGTGAAATGGAATTAAGTTCGCGATCAGTTTGCTGATCACTGAACTTGCGACTTTGTAGTATTTTCAGTTCTCTGGAGTCGAGTACTCGAGACATCTAAATCATACATTCGCGCAAGGTAGGCGAGGTTAGGCGAGACGTCTCGTGTACTACGCATCATTGAGGCGTCGTCAAGATGACAAACGACGTAAAAAAGAGGTCTTCAACTTCGTAAAAGCCGCCCACCATAATCCACGTGGGATTAATTAACGATCAACGTTGACCTCGTTGCCTCCCAATTA